>JAVKPL010014804.1:0-88936 GCA_032173675.1 Gastrolobium villosum | reverse complement strand
ACAACCATTGAAAAAGATTCTCACTTGGTCCCCCTGAGATAGGTTATAATGAGGAACCTTTCTCATGAGGGCCTTGAATCTATTCCAAGAAGCGCAAATGGTCTCTCCCATAAGTTGTTTGAAAGATGTGATATCATTCACCATGTTGTTGTATTTCTCCATGGGGAAGAACTCTGCAAAGAACTTTTCAGACAAGTTCTCCCAAGAAATGATGCTATCAGCAGGTTGTCTTTCCACCCAATCAAGAGCTTTTCCCTTAACAGAAAAAGGAAAAAGTCTCAATCGTATTGCATCATCAGAAACGTGTGGAGGCTTTGTGGAGTCACAGATTCGTAAAAATCTGTCAACGAATCTGTGCGGATCTTCATTGTCCTCTCCTCCATATTTTTCTCTCTCAGCCAACTGAATGATGTTGGACTTGAGCTCCCATTGATTGTTCCCAAGTTCAGGTGGAACAATTCCAGCATTGGGCCTGTTAAAGATAGGCGTGAGAATGGTGTTCATGCGAGGATCAACATTTTGATTTGGAGCAGCCATCTCTGGTATTTCCAGTGGTAGGGTTTCAGCTACTGGAATGGTAGTTGTCTGTGCCCTTTTTCTTTCCTTCATCCCTTTGAGCAATTCGTTCGCTTCTCCTTAGAAAAGCACTGCCTTGCATACAACTTCAGAGAAAAGATTAGTAGCACAGATACAAAACAAAAATAAAATTAAAATTAAAATAAAAACAATTTAATCTTTAAAATCAAGATTAATTGATTTTAGAGACACACTCCCCGGCAACGGCGCCAAAAACTTGACGTGGATCGGCAAGTGTACCGAATCGCGCAAGTAATAAGTAGTAAGTCAGGTCGAATCCACAGAGAGTGTATCTAAATCAATTAAACTATTCCTTTGAAGATTAAATAATCCAAGAGATTTTTGACACGAATGTCAGGATTGTGTAGAAATTTGATTTGTAAAATAAAACGTATTTTTGTTCTTTTTGAATATTTGAAATCCAACAAAATGAAAGTTTAGAAATTTATGAGAAAGCGCTGCAGTTAGAGAACACTTACCGATGATCCCCACCTTTTACTCTGGATTAAGTTTAAATATCAATATATATATCGCAAAATTTAGATAATTATCAGATAAAAATATCAGTAGTTAATTCTCAATCCCTTGAAGAATTAACCCTTTAACCCCATATAAAACCCTAATTCCTTGAGGTGCCCTATATGAGATCAAGCATAAAGATTGATAATTAAGACATCTACAATATGAATCATGTCTATCCCTAGATCATGTTCATACCGTCGTTCTATCCCCTTTCTGGATTAACCACCACAGATTCCTCTTGTTGGCCCTAATCCTCAGATTTACTATCAATTACTAGATTGATCAGATCTAATAATAACAATAACAATACGATCAGAATAGAACGAAATTCAAAGGATATATATATAAATATAAACTCAATCCATTGTATCAGGGGTTCACAAGTGTAACATCCCGCATAATTAGTAAAATACATAAGCACTATATGTTATAGATGTATGTGTAGATTTCGAATTTTTGGTTTTTGTGAGATGGTTGCGAATTGGTTGACCTTTATCCTTGGTTAAGACTAAGGTAATTAATTAAATTAAATCATAGGAGGGTACATATGTTGACATGTGAATTTATTAAAATCATGTGAGTAATGTGAGTGTGTGTTAGAAGGCTTTATTGTTTATTGAACTTTGGAAATGGGCTAGTGTGTGTGGACTTGTTACTATTGGACTTGTGTGATTGGATTCTTTGTGTGTGTGTGTGTGGCCAATGGCCCAAGGATGGCTTTTGGATCAAGCTAGTTCAGCCCAAGGTTGTGTCCACCCTTATCTCCCCTAAGCCTTGTCCAACTAGGGAGTCTTGTGTATCAAGGAACAACCACTTGGCTAGGTGTATCATTCCACTCTTTTCTTGCGCACAAAGGGATGGATAGGACTTAGAAAAATCTGCCTACCTTTCTCTTGTTTGACCGCCACTTCACCTTGCTTTTGCATCTCTTGGATTCAATTTTATTGCATGAAAGACACATGTGCACTTTAGCATGATTTTAGGCTGCATACTTCCCCATTTAGGCGCACATGGAGGGGTCTTGGTGCAGATTTTTTATGACATAAATCTGACTTGAGTGTTGACCAAGTGAACCACCTTACACCTTCCATCATGAGGCTGATTTATGCAGATTTTTGCATGCTTTAGGCAGTCCATCATGAGCCAAATCTCCCCCTCTCTTCCACATGCAACCAAAGAAGGATTTTGGGCTGCACCTCCCTCATCATTGCGCACAAGGACTGCATCAATGCAGATTTTTGGGCTGCCACATTGTTGTCTTGCATGTTGACTTAGTAAACCTCCTTGCATGTGCATAGAGTAACTAAGAAGCAACCCTTGCTTGTTCAAGCCAAGAGTGCAGTCCCACCTGCACAAGAAATCAGATTTTTTTTACCATGATGACCATCATTGCAACCTCCTCCCTTCTCCCCTTATTTATGCGCACAAGAGGGGGCTGTCCCCATTCACTTGTGCAGCCAACTCCTTTCCCCTCTCCCACACACTCTAGCTGAACATTGCAAGAACCTTAGGAGGAAGAAAGACCAAGCCAACTCCCTCCTTCCCTCACCTTAAAACCGTGGCCTAGACACAAGTGGAGTGTGAGTTCTCCTCTTTTCCTCTCACTGTCCAGCTTTGTTCCTCTCACTTGGAAGCTGTCCTAAGGTGTCCTCCTCACCTTTTATGCGCATAAATCACCATAGGAAGTGTGGACTTGTTGTGAAGTAGAGCTAGAAAGGGTGTGGTGAAGTGTGTGCTACAAGAGGTAAGCCTTGAGCTTAGAACACTTTCATTGTGTAACCATGTGTGTGTGTGCTTGAATGTCTCCTTGATTATGTGTGGTTTTGGATTCAAGTATGAGCGTGATAGAAGTAGAATGGTGGAGCTAATTCATGATGATTTGTGTGCATAAAAATCTCATGGTCATGCTTAAGATATATACCATTGTTTTTGTATGAATATGCCACTGTTTGGAAGGACATATATGCCACTGTTTCTGCACATTATATGCCACTGTTTCTGCACATTATATGCCACTGTTTCTGCACATATATGCCACTGTTTCTGCACATATATGCCACTGTTTTAGTCATCATATGCCACTGTTTTTATGCATAAAATGCCACTGTTTTAGTCATCATATGCCACTATTTTTATGCATAAAATGCCACTGTTTTAGTCCATAATATGCCACTGTTTTATGCATAAAATGTCACTGTTTTAGTCCATAATATGCCACTGTTTTATGCATAAAATACCACTATGTTAGTCCATAATATGCCACTGTTTCAATGTCCAAAAAACCATGATTTATGCTACTGTTTTAATGCTCAAAAATATACCATTCATGCCACTGTTTTGATGCATAAACATCACTACTCATGCCACTGTTTTGATGTTCAAAAGTCACTATTTATGTCGCTGTTTTAACATTCCTATGCCACTGTTTCTGCCACTATAAAACGTCACTGTTTCTGTTTTAAAACGTTCACTGTTTCTGCTGTATGTTTACTGTTTTCCTGCGGTAAAACGTCACTGTTTCTGTCCACTGTTTTTAAGCACAAACGTCACTGTTTTCTGCTGTAAAAATGCTGCTGTATGCTCACTGTTTTGCTGCTGTAAACACTGCTGTATGATCACTGTTTTCCACTGTAAAACACTGCTGTATGCTCACTGTTTTGCTGCTGTAAGACACTGCTGTATGCTCACTGTTTCTGCTGTTAATAGCCACTGTAAATGATTGGTTGTAATTGATTTAGGTGCGCTTAAGAAGTAAGATACTTCGCTGCTGTTTGGTAATATTTAAGGCACGCAAAGGTAAGTGTCAGGCGATATTGCCTAATGTGACTATTGACTACTGGTATAAAATTGTGACATGATGCTCCATATGCCGTAAAAATATTATGTTCCATTATGATGAAAGGAAACTGCCAAAAATGTGCCGTGATGGCTATATGATTATGAGGTAAAGACGTTATGTGGCAGCATAACGCATATGAAAGGTATATAAGCATGCACCTTGCATCATACCGCATTTTTGTACGTTTTGTGTGTGAAAGCATAGCATGGCATGCATGTACCAAGAGCATATAGGTCTTGCTTTTTAGAATAGTTATGTACAGGAACATGTGTTTTGAGCAAGCATCATATAGGCATCCCCAAGGTACCGGGGTATGGGACACTTGGCATCAGTCCGCATAGGCCCACAGTTGGAATCCACATGGAGCTCAGGTGCCAAGGGATATTTGATTCCACTGTGAAGTGCGCGCACGACGGTGCTAAAAGCGCAAAGGAAAGGCGTTATATACGCAATATATGAATATGATGAAAAGGAAAAAGAAAAAGGAACAAGGATATGTTGAAGTGACTGTTTATGATTTTGTGCCTAGTTAATACTGTTATATTACTGGTTTTGTTGCCACACTACTGGGATTATTCTCACCCCTTCGGGGCTGCTATTTTTCCTAAATGGCAGGAGGACGTAAAAGCACTTGAAGGAGTGATGTTTGCTGTTGATTGCTGATGCGTGGATTTTTACTGTTGCTGTTTGTTTAATTGGATGACTGTAATGATCAATGTTTTGGTACTCTTGGATGACTGTAGTCTTTATCATCTCTATGTTAGCTTGAACTTTTATGAACAGCGGTTATTTTGGAAAACCTTTGTGAAAAGAATTTAAGTGCTGAAATTTTTACAGTGCACCTTACGGGTGATGTTTTTATGAGCAAACGAACTCGGATTTTCTATTATTTTATATGCACGCGAAGCCCCAAATGTGCTCTTTCAAAATCACTTGAAATATTTTTTTATCGCCCAAACAGAAGTTATAAGAACTATTGAAATGCCTTACGGATTTGTATACTGCTATGAGATTCTTTGTTAGCTCATGTGACGTTAACGACTCTAATTCCGCTTAGCAAACGACTCTCTTGGATGCATACAAGGGAGGGCGTTACACAAATTGGTATCAGAGCAGTTTGGTCCATGGATTTGCTTGTGATTGATTGTATTGATTGTTGATTGTGTTTATCTGCTGATTGACTGTCTAAATGTGCTATAGTTTAAGTATATGTTAGCTAGGGTAGTAAGATTGTTAGGACCTTTCTGTGATAAGACACGGATGCATAGTTAACTTGTCCGAATTGAACCCGAGTACCTACTTGGGACTGCTGCCATGAATAACTTGCGGTGAGCCTGATCAACTCATTTCCTGATATTGTGAGTGCAGAATCATGGCAGGTGGTCGCGGTTCAACTCGGGGAAGGTCTGGCGATGCGGAAGAGGATCTTATCACTACCATTGGGGGACTGGCAACGTTCATCCAGAATATGAGCCAAGAATGGCGCGACCATAGGCAACAGAATCAGAACCAACCCCCACTGCATGAAAATGCAGAAGAAATTGCCCGTCGGAGGTTGAAAGACTTCCGTAACTTCCAACCACCTACCTTTGAGGGTGAAGACAACCCCGAGGCTGCAGCGAAGTGGCTGCAGATGATCGAGCATATCTTCGAACGCATGGCATGCCCGGAAGCGCAGAAGACTGATTACGCGTCGTACCAGCTGATGGGAGAAGCTTTAACATGGTGGACTGGTGCGAGGGCTCTGCTGAGAGCTCAGGACGTTGAACTAACATGGGCCGTGTTCAGACAAGTATTTTTGGACAAGTATTTTCCTAAGGCAATGAGAAGAATGAAGCACACTGAACTGCTGTCACTCAGGCAGGATAACATGACGGTTAATGAGTATATTCCAAAATTTGGGCAGCTGATCGAGTACGCCAACTTTGATCGGAACATTTACGACGAAGAATGGCAGGTGGAGAAGTTCGAAAGCGGATTACATCCGGAAATCCGTAAGCTCATCTTGACGACGGCTAATCGTACACTTCCGGAACTCATCAACCAGAGTCGTCAGGCAGAAGGAATCATTAATGAGGCCAAGAACTTGAACAAGCCACAACACAATTCCACGGAGGAAACCGAGCAGGCAGATTCTTCAGGACGGCACCTGGTAGGGGTCGAGGCAGAGGTACGCAGTTGCAGGCGCGGCCTGGAAATTTTAAGAGAAACTTTACGGTGGGTCAATCGTCGACTGGACGTCAGGGCGCGACTGTTTGTGCTACATGTGGAAAGAATCACTTTGGAGTCTGTCGCAAGAACAACAATGCATGTTTCAGATGTGGCCAGCAAGGACATTTTGCTTACAAGTGCCCCCAGAACGCTGACCAACAGCCTACGCAAACACGGGTGTTCACATTGGATGCAAATGAAGCACAGAAGTTTCCCAACTTGATCAAAGGTAATGTCATTTTAAATGGTCACCCTATTTCTGTTATCTTTGATTCTGGAGCGTCTGGTTCTTTTATGGCAAAGCATACTGCTATGAGAATAGGCATCACCCCAACCCCGTTACCTTATAAGTTACACATCAGCACACCTACTGGAGGATCGTGCACAGCCTCAGAGATCTGCAGAGGTGTTATCTTGCAGTATGAAGGGAACACGTATACAGTTAACTTGGTGGTCCTGCCGGTATTCAACTTCGATGTGATTATCGGTATGGACTGGTTGACGGAAAACGGGATAACGTTGGATTGTCGAGCAGGGAAAGTCGTTGTTCCTGCGAAAGATGGTAATTTTCAACCTTTCTCTCTCATTTCATTATTGCAAGTTAGAAA
This sequence comes from Gastrolobium villosum, assembly GCA_032173675.1. Taxonomy (NCBI): domain Eukaryota; kingdom Viridiplantae; phylum Streptophyta; class Magnoliopsida; order Fabales; family Fabaceae; genus Gastrolobium; species Gastrolobium villosum. The sequence goes on along the minus strand of JAVKPL010014804.1, from coordinate 82,180 downwards.
AGAGCTCCGCAAGGGAGCAGCAGGGTATCTTTTGTCGATCGAGGCTGAGACCTCGGTTGACAATCAAATTCAGAATGTACCGGTAGTTAGAGAATTCGAGGAGGTATTCCCGGATGAAATACCTCGATTGCCTCCTCATAGGGAAATAGAATTTTCTATCGAACTTGTTCCTGGAGTTGGACCAATCTCCATTGCCCCGTATCGTATGGCGCCGTTGGAACTGCGAGAGTTGAAGAAGCAGATAGAAGAGCTTTTGGCCAAGGAATTCATCAGACCGAGTACCTCCCCATGGGGTGCTCCAGCCATCTTGATTAAGAAGAAGGATGGAAGTTTACGTCTGTGTGTAGATTACCGCCAGCTGAACAAAGTAACGGTGAAGAATAAGTATCCGCTACCAAGGATCGACGATTTGATGGACCAGCTAAGAGGAGCCAGAGTCTTTTCCAAGATAGATTTACGATCGGGATACCATCAGATCCGGGTCAAACCGGAGGATATTCCGAAAATCGCTTTTAGGACTCGTTATGGGCACTACGAATATCAGGTGATCCCATTCGGACTTACGAATGCTCCAGTGGTATTCATGGACTACATGAACCGCATCTTCCGCCCCTTTCTTGATCAGTTTGTTATTGTGTTTATCGATGATATCCTGATTTACTCAGCTAATGAAGATCTGCACGCGGAACATCTGAGGATTGTCTTGCAAATATTGAAGGAGAAGCAGTTGTACGCAAAGTGGTCGAAGTGCGAGTTTTGGCTTAAAGAGGTCCAGTTTCTGGGCCATGTCATTTCATCAGAAGGTATCGCGGTGGACCCCAGCAAAGTTGAAGCTGTCATGAATTGGGAACGACCCAAGACTGTCACCGAAGTAAGAAGTTTCTTAGGTCTTGCTGGATACTATCGAAGGTTCATCCAGAATTTCTCTCAGATAGTGCAACCTCTTACTCGTCTCACTCGGAAGGATAAGCCTTTTGAGTGGACTGAAGCTTGTGAAGAATGTTTCTTAGAACTAAAGAGCAGATTGACGAGTGCTCCTGTACTCACGATTCCGGATCCTACCCGGAGGTTCGAAGTATACTGCGATGCGTCGCTGAAAGGACTTGGATGCGTGTTAATGCAGGATCGTATGGCGGTAGCTTATGCATCTCGACAACTAAAGCCTCACGAAGAAAATTATCCTACGCACGATTTGGAGTTAGCAGCTATAGTGTTCGCACTTAAAATCTGGAGGCACCACTTGTATGGTTCGCAGTTTGACGTGTTCAGCGATCATAAGAGTTTGAAGTACTTGTTCGACTAGAAGGAGCTGAATATGCGGCAACGACGGTGGATGGAATTTCTGAAGGATTATGATTTTGAACTTAAATACCACCCAGGAAAGGCAAACGTGGTAGCTGACGCCCTGAGTAGGAAGACACTGCACACTGCAACTCTGATGATGGAAGAGCTGAAATTGTTTGAGGCCTTTCGAGACTTGAACTTATCGGTAGACGAGAGAGGGAATAGCATAAGATTGGGAAATATAAAGGTGGAGAATGAATTGATCAGTAGAATTAAGGAGGCTCAGAAAGATGAAGAGTTAGTCCGTGATTTGGTTGGCAACCAAGATGTTATAAAGGATGAGAATGATGTTTGGAGATTTCAAGGACGACTGGTTGTGCCGAATGAAGAGTTGAAACGAGAAGTGTTACAGGAGGCTCACAAGGGTAAGTATGCAGTTCATCCTGGATCCACGAAGATGTACCATGATTTGAAGACCTCGTTTTGGTGGCCGGGTATGAAGCGTGATATTGCGGAGTATGTATCTCGGTGCTTAACTTGTCAGAAGGTGAAGTACGAACATCAGAAACCGTCGGGACTCCTTCAACCTTTGGAGATTCCCGAATGGAAGTGGGACAGTATTGCGATGGATTTTGTAGTTGGACTTCCTCGGACGCGAGAAGGATATGATTCTATCTGGGTGATTGTTGATCGTTTAACGAAGTCAGCTCATTTCTTGCGTGTTAGGACCACATATGATACAGAGAGGCTTGCGAGAATTTACCTGCAGGAGATTGTGAAGCTACACGGAGTTCCTACAAGTATTGTCAGCGATCGTGATCCCAAGTTTACATCTAAGTTCTGGGAATCCTTTCAAAGAGCATTAGGGACCCAATTGAGGTTGAGTACTGCTTATCATCCGCAGACCGATGGACAGACGGAACGCACCATTCAAGCCTTAGAGGACATGTTGCGAGCATGCGTTTTGGAGTTAGGAGGCAGCTGGGATAGCTATCTTTCTTTGATTGAATTTGCTTACAACAACAGTTACCATTCCAGTATTCAGATGGCACCGTATGAAGCTCTGTATGGGAGAAAATGCAGATCCCCTTTATGTTGGACTGAAGTGGGTGAGCGAAGTATGTTAGGACCTGATCTAATTCATGAAACATCCGAACAAGTAAAGAAGATTCGAGAAAATATGCAGAGGGCTCAGGCCAGACAGAAGAGTTATTACGACAAGCGTCATAAGCCTCTATCTTTCGAAGTCGGAGACCATGTATTTTTGAGAATTACTCCTGCATCGGGACTCGGAAGGAGAATGGGAGTTAAGAAGTTAAGTCCACGGTACTTAGGACCGTATCTGATTATGGACCGGATTGGAGAGTCTGCATACCGGTTGGCTTTACCACCCAATCTGTCAGGAATTCACAATGTATTTCATGTGTCGCAGCTACGGAGGTATCTCTCTGATCCATCTCACGTGTTACAGCCAGAAGAAGTGGAACTAAAGGAAAATTTGACTTATCAAGTGCAACCGTTCCAAATTCTTGAAAGATCCGTCAAGCGACTCCGTTCTAAAGAGATTCCTTTGGTGAAAGTATTGTGGAACAACAGATCGGAAGCTGAAGCCACTTGGGAGCGCGAGGACGACATTCAGAAGCGCTATCCAGAACTGTTTAGCTCTTAAGTAAGTTTATTTTGCGGACAAAATTCCTATTTGATGGGGAGAGTGTAACATCCCGCATAATTAGTAAAATACATAAGCACTATATGTTATAGATGTATGTGTAGATTTCGGATTTTTGGTTTTTGTGAGATGGTTGCGAATTGGTTGACCTTTATCCTTGGTTAAGACTAAGGTAATTAATTAAATTAAATCATAGGAGGGTACATATGTTGACATGTGAATTTATTAAAATCATGTGAGTAATGTGAGTGTGTGTTAGAAGGCTTTATTGTTTATTGAACTTTGGAAATGGGCTAGTGTGTGTGGACTTGTTACTATTGGACTTGTGTGATTGGATTCTTTGTGTGTGTGTGTGGCCAATGGCCCAAGGATGGCTTTTGGATCAAGCTAGTTCAGCCCAAGGTTGTGTCCACCCTTATCTCCCCTAAGCCTTGTCCAACTAGGGAGTCTTGTGTATCAAGGAACAACCACTTGGCTAGGTGTATCATTCCACTCTTTTCTTGCGCACAAAGGGATGGATAGGACTTAGAAAAATCTGCCTACCTTTCTCTTGTTTGACCGCCACTTCACCTTGCTTTTGCATCTCTTGGATTCAATTTTATTGCATGAAAGACACATGTGCACTTTAGCATGATTTTAGGCTGCATACTTCCCCATTTAGGCGCACATGGAGGGGTCTTGGTGCAGATTTTTTATGACACAAATCTGACTTGAGTGTTGACCAAGTGAACCACCTTACACCTTCCATCATGAGGCTAATTTATGCAGATTTTTGCATGCTTTAGGCAGTCCATCATGAGCCAAATCTCCCCCTCTCTTCCACATGCAACCAAAGAAGGATTTTGGGCTGCACCTCCCTCATCATTGCGCACAAGGACTGCATCAATGCAGATTTTTGGGCTGCCACATTGTTGTCTTGCATGTTGACTTAGTAAACCTCCTTGCATGTGCATAGAGTAACTAAGAAGCAACCCTTGCTTGTTCAAGCCAAGAGTGCAGTCCCACCTGCACAAGAAATCAGATTTTTTTTACCATGATGACCATCATTGCAACCTCCTCCCTTCTCCCCTTATTTATGCGCACAAGAGGGGGCTGTCCCCATTCACTTGTGCAGCCAACTCCTTTCCCCTCTCCCACACACTCTAGCTGAACATTGCAAGAACCTTAGGAGGAAGAAAGACCAAGCCAACTCCCTCCTTCCCTCACCTTAAAACCGTGGCCTAGACACAAGTGGAGTGTGAGTTTCTCCTCTTTTCCTCTCACTGTCCAGCTTTGTTCCTCTCACTTGGAAGTTGTCCTAAGTTGTTCCCCCTCACCTTGTATGCGCATAGATCATCTCCTAGGAGGTGTGGACTAGTTGTGAAGTAGAGCTAGAAAGGGTGTGGTGAAGTGTGTGCTACAAGAGGTAAGCCTTGAGCTTAGAACACTTTCATTGTGTAACCATGTGTGTGTGTGCTTGAATGTCTCCTTGATTATGTGTGGTTTTGGATTCAAGTATGAGCGTGATAGAAGTAGAATGGTGGAGCTAATTCATGATGATTTGTGTGCATAAAAGTCTCATGGTCATGCTTAAGATATATGCCACTGTTTTGTATGAATATGCCACTGTTTGGAAGGACATATATGCCACTGTTTCTGCACATTATATGCCACTGTTTCTGCACATTATATGCCACTGTTTCTGCACATATATGCCACTGTTTCTGCACATATATGCCACTGTTTTAGTCATCATATGCCACTGTTTTTATGCATAAAATGCCACTGTTTTAGTCATCATATGCCACTGTTTTTATGCATAAAATGCCACTGTTTTAGTCCATAATATGTCACTGTTTTATGCATAAAATGTCACTGTTTTAGTCCATAATATGCCACTGTTTTATGCATAAAATACCACTGTGTTAGTCCATAATATGCCACTGTTTCAATGTCCAAAAAACCATGATTTATGCTACTGTTTTAATGCTCAAAAATATACCATTCATGCCACTGTTTTGATGCATAAACATCACTACTCATGCCACTGTTTTGATGTTCAAAAGTCACTATTTATGTCGTTGTTTTAACATTCCTATGCCACTGTTTCTGCCACTGTAAAACGTCACTGTTTCTGTTTTAAAACGTTCACTGTTTCTGCTGTATGTTTACTGTTTTCCTGCGGTAAAACGTCATTGTTTCTGTCCACTGTTTTTAAGCACAAACGTCACTATTTTCTGCTGTAAAAACGCTGCTGTATGCTCATTGTTTTGCTGCTGTAAACACTGCTGTATGATCACTGTTTTCCACTGTAAAACACTGCTGTATGCTCACTGTTTTGCTGCTGTAAGACACTGCTGTATGCTCACTGTTTCTGCTGTAAATAGCCACTGTAAATGATTGGTTGTAATTGATTTAGGTGCGCTTAAGAAGTAAGATACTTCGCTGCTGTTTGGTAATATTTAAGGCACGCAAAGGTAAGTGTCAGGCGATATTGCCTAATGTGACTATTGACTACTGGTATAAAATTGTGACATGATGCTCCATATGCCGTAAAAATATTATGTTCCATTATGATGAAAGGAAACTGCCAAAAATGTGCCGTGATGGCTATATGATTATGAGGTAAAGACGTTATGTGGCAGCATAACGCATATGAAAGGTATATAAGCATGCACCTTGCATCATACCGCATTTTTGTACGTTTTGTGTGTGAAAGCATAGCATGGCATGCATGTACCAAGAGCATATAGGTCTTGCTTTTTAGAATAGTTATGTACAGGAACATGTGTTTTGAGCAAGCATCATATAGGCATCCCCAAGGTACCGGGGTATGGGACACTTGGCATCAGTCCGCATAGGCCCACAGTTGGAATCCACATGGAGCTCAGGTGCCAAGGGATATTTGATTCCACTGTGAAGTGCGCGCACGACGGTGCTAAAAGCGCAAAGGAAAGGCGTTATATACGCAATATATGAATATGATGAAAAGGAAAAAGAAAAAGGAACAAGGATATGTTGAAGTGACTGTTTATGATTTTGTGCCTAGTTAATACTGTTATATTACTGGTTTTGTTGCCACACTACTGGGATTATTCTCACCCCTTCGGGGCTGCTATTTTTCCTAAATGGCAGGAGGACGTAAAAGCACTTGAAGGAGTGATGTTTGCTGTTGATTGCTGATGCGTGGATTTTTACTGTTGCTGTTTGTTTAATTGGATGACTGTAATGATCAATGTTTTGGTACTCTTGGATGACTGTAGTCTTTATCATCTCTATGTTAGCTTGAACTTTTATGAACAGCGGTTATTTTGGAAAACCTTTGTGAAAAGAATTTAAGTGCTGAAACTTTTACAGTGCACCTTACGGGTGATGTTTTTATGAGCAAACGAACTCGGATTTTCTATTATTTTATATGCACGCGAAGCCCCAAACGTGCTCTTTCAAAATCACTTGAAATATTTTTTTATCGCCCAAACAGAAGTTATAAGAACTATTGAAATGCCTTACGGATTTGTATACTGCTATGAGATTCTTTGTTAGCTCATGTGACGTTAACGACTCTAATTCCGCTTAGCAAACGACTCTCTTGGATGCATACAAGGGAGGGCGTTACAACAAGGGTTCGTGACCCTAACCACAACAAAGGGGTTCTAGCCAACCATTATCATGGCTAAAAATCCAATATTCAATGAAAACATCAAAACATAAAAACTACAGAAAGGTAGAAGAAGAATGTTTTTCTCTCCGAATCTCCAGACTCCTTCCTCCTCTGGATCCGAATGCCCTAGCCTTTCTTCAGAATGACCAATTGTCCTCTTTAGGGCTGTCTTTTGCCCTTTTATACTCCTCAAAATTCTTCTTTCCTCGCAACTGACAGCTGTCCATTTCAATCCTACGCTTGGAGCGCAGGATCCACGCTCCAAGCGTAGAAACACTGTCTGATTTTCCTTGTCTACGCTTCAAGCGTAGGGTTCTACGCTTGAAGCGTAGACCCACTGCCTTGGGTCTCTTCCTACGCTCCAAGCGTTGAATTGAACGCTCCAAGCGTGGAGATACTGTCTGATTTCTTCCTGCTCCTTTATTTGACCTTTTTCTCCTATAAACATAAAGAATTTGAGTGAGAGAGTGTTTGACAAGTTTTATTCAATAATTTCACCATATATACACCTTTATACACAATTTTAGATCTGATTCAATACTTTTTGATCTATAAAAGTATATATGCTGGGAGCATATCAATAGCTGATAACACATATTTTGTTACACTTATTTATTACTCTTGGTTGGTATTTTTAGGTTTTATTTGAATTAAATAAAGGTCTTTTGGGTCAAATCAGAATTCTAGATTTTAATTGGATTTAATTGATTTTCGTCATAATTTTCCAGATTTACACTACTTTCGTATTTTGACCATATCTCGCTCTACAGATGTCCGATTAACTTCGTTCTACTTGCGGTTTGCAGCTAATAGATAGGGCTACAATCGCTATTTCAGCTACTGAAGCCCAATTAGGACGGGAAGATGGTTAATTTTTAATTGCTATTTTTATATTCTATTTTTATTTTTAATTACTCAACCAAAATCCAAACCCCCCCCCTTTTTTTTCCTGTTTCATAAGCGATTTTTACCAAAACAATTTCCTTGAGAGACGACTTAGGGTTTCCACTTTACTGCAAATTTTCTGAACCCTAAAATTAATTTTTAATTTGCGTGAGTTCGACAGCTCGTGTCAATAGCTCCACCGAACACGGAATACATGTTAGAAGAAATACACGAGGGGATTAATGGACATCACCTAGGAGGGAAGTCGTTAGCAAGAAAAGCTATACGAGCAGTATGCTTTTGGCCCAACAACGGGAGAAGATGCTAAAAAACATGTACGCAGATGTGAGCAGTGTCAGAAGTTTTCTAATGTATATCAAGCTCCTCCAGAAGAGTTGCTCACGATTTCATCTCCATGGCTATTTTTTAAGTGGGGAATGGACCTTTTAGGTCCATTTCCTAGAGCAGCCGGAGGAGTAAAATACTTGATAGTGGCAGCTGATTATTTTACCAAGTGGATAGAGGCAGAACCCGTCGCCACTATTACTGCTCGGAAAGTCCAGAAGTTTTTCATTGGGAAAATAGTTTGTAGGTTTGGTATTCCGGCTATAATCATAACAGATAATGGGACACAGTTCATAGATAGAAAATTCTGACAGGTAGTAGCCGACTTAGGAATAAAACACCAGTTTGTAGCAGTTGAACACCCGCAAATGAATGGACAAGTGGAGTCTGCAAAAAAATTCTGACTAATGGGTTGAAAAGACAAGTAGAAGCGTGCAAGGGAAGTTGGGTAGAAGAGCTCGACAATGTGTTATGGGGATATAGAACTTCTGTGCAGTCTAGTATTCAAGAAACACCATTCAAAATGACTTATGGGTTTGATTCAATGCTGCCTGTAGAGGTCGGAGAACCATTATAGAGAAGGAAGTTGGCTTCAGAAGATAAAGAAGAAGAGAATAGCGAGTTGATGAAGATTGATATGCAATTGTTGGAGGAAGAAAGAGATAAAATAACAATCGTTGAAATGGCATCCAAGCAGTGAGCAGCAACACGATACAACGGAACAGTGGTCAAGCGAACATTTCAAGTATCAGATTTGGTGCTCAGGCAGGCAGACGTGGGAAATAAGAATGCAAGAGATGGGAAGTTAGCAGCTAATTGGGAAGATCTATACCAAGTAACATCGGCTACTAATACAGGAGCTTATCAAATAGAGCATTTGGATGGAAAATTTGTCCCACGATATTGGAACGCAGGCAAGCTCAAAAGGTATTTCAGTTGAAGAGTTCAGATCTTGGTAGGAATAGGAAACCAGCGAGCATGTGTAGCCGTTGGTAGGGTAGGTAATATTTTATGTTATGCATGCTTTATTTAGGTTAGGAAAGGTCTAATTTAAATTTCCTTTATCATAGTTTTCTATTATATGCTCAGTAGCTGGTGACTATTTAGTATGTTAACTTTTGAATTTAATAAAGCAAGTTTTTCAGAGATGTGCATTATAACGGAGCAAAAGTCCCTTGCCGCCTTCAATGGCCTCTTGGGGACTGCTTATTTCCTACTCAGAAGCAGGGCCAACAGTCCCTTGCCGCCAAAAGTCCCTTGCCGCCTTTAATGGCCTCTTGGGCACCTGCTTATTTCCTACTCGGAAGCAGGGCCAAAAGTCCCTTGCCGCCTTCAATGGCCTCTTAGGCACCTGCTTATTTCCTACTCGGAAGCAGGGCCAAAAGTCACTTGCCGCCTTCAATATCCTCTTGGGCACCTACTTATTTCCTACTCAGAAGCAGGGCCAAAAGTCCATTGCCGCCTTCAATGGCCTCTTGGGCACCTACTTATTTCCTACTCGCAAGCAAGGCCAAAAGTCCCTTGCCGTCTTCACTGGCCTCTTGGGCACCTGCTTATTTCTTATTCGGAAGCAGGACCGATATTTTCGTGGTGATCATTATAAAACAAAATGAATGGAGAAGAGTTATGAAAAGATAAGTGTTATTGAAATATATCAAAAACAAAATGTTACCAAGTTGCGTTTGATACAATAGCGAGCTATTAAATTAGTCGGATCAAAGCAAAAAGATAGAAATATACTAAGTAGTTGAAGACGTATTAAAGTAACAGATATTCAAAGATTCAGCAGACATAGTCATTACAATACCAAAAGTCATTTAAGCAAAAAAATAAAATAAGTACAAAATAAAAGTGGTATTCCACTCCTTCAAGCATCTTCTGGGATGTCAAGCATCTTTTGAGATGTCCTCCGAGGTAGTCTTATCAGAAGTTGAAGTCACGCTCAAGTACTTGGAAGGACAGGTGGCGAGTACGGTAATAGACCCTTTTTCATTATGAGTGCATAGTCGACCATTATCAACAAAGTTGAATGTGTCGATTTTATCCAAGTTAGTAAGAGCAGCGTTCGGGTGGAAGAACTTCACTTGGTCAACAGCCCAGCCGCGAATTTGATGGCCAAAAGCAACATATTTAGAGTCCATGTCCTCCGTAGTCTGTTGTAGCGCGGACACCTTCTTTTTCAAAGTTTCTACTTCCAGTTCTAACTCGGCTACCCGGAAGTCTGAATCTTCAAAATTCTTCTTCAAAAATTTCTGACCTTCAGTCAGCTCGTCATTTTCCTTTTTCAGAGTAGTAAGCTCGTCATTGGCTTTCTTGGCCAGTTTTTCATACTCTTTGAGCTTAAGTTGAAACCCCTGAGCGACAAACTCGGCGTCTTCCGCCCTCTGAGTCACGAAATAGAGGGATTAGTTATAAGGCGGTGTGAAAATTACTCGGACTGTTTTCATATGAAGAACGAAGGCCTAGAGCTTCTTCATCAACCCATTCTAGACCTTCTATATTAGAAGGAAGTGTGAAGAGAGAAAGTGGAAGCAAACGGTAGGGACGATTCCTCGGCGGCATGGCTTGGACGGACAGGTATCAAAGAAATCTAGTTTAGTAGATATATTGCAAGTTCAAATTTCAATGGAAGAAAATGGTGGTTAAAAGTAGATTCCTAATCCATCCAGAACCTATATAGCCGGGGAGAAGAAAATTAAAGACGATGAAGGTATAATGAAGGTCTTTTTTGTAAGAGAATAAGCAAGTTTACTAAGATAAGGGTTAAAGATGCAGGTAACAGTTTCTAGAGTAAATGGCAAAATTAGGCAAGAAAGAAGAAAGTAATGCAAGCATCGAGATGAAGGAACTTACTTGTATAGTCTGATGAAGAACAACAATCAGAGGTAGCAGTGTCACAACAAATCCACACGAGACTTTCAAGAAGAACCAGAAGGAAGCAAGAATAAAAAAAACTCAAGAAAGGGAGAATTAAGAAGAAATTGCAAGAGAAAAGAAGAGGTAAATGATGAAAAGGGGTAAATGGGAAATGTTAAATGCAGGCAGTAAATAAAGGGGGGAGAAAAAGCAACCGTCATTTCAAATTTCGAAATGTAATGATAGATGTTAGGTCACGTCTGTTCAGGTGTCTAGTCGTTTCAAAGACCAAGGCAGTAAGAAAGTGACAAATGTCAATTAGAAGTTGAATAGGCGGAAAGCATTTAATGAGGATGCAAATATATAATAAAGTAAGGGAAATCGTAAGAGATAAGATAAGAGCTAAACTCGGAGTAAAAATAGTCATTAAACTCTGAGCTTGGGGGCTTAATGTTCCGGGTTCATACACCCGGGTATCTTCAGCCGAGCATAATCCTTGAAGGAACCCGGAAAGACCCTTACCCAGATGAGCAGTTAAGTTAACCACATAATGGAGGCAAAGGTGGGCCCTACCACGATTTCATGATGGTGGTGATAACCACCCACGTTTAGAGTAGCTACCTAAGACAGAGCTATATATACCAAGGATAGGTGCCTAACAGAAGGTAGAAAAAAAACCATAACCATATTGATGTTCATCCAGAACAAAGGGGTATTACACTTATCAATTATCATCTTTGAATTTTTTGGAAAAATATCTAGCTTTTGCTAATTGACAAAAGGCAATTTGGTGGATAAGGCAATTTTTCTTTTTACTAGCAATTTTTTTTTAATATATATACAAATGGAATTTGAACATACAATCTACCCAAACCCATTAACTAGCAATTGTTGATACACGCTACAATGTAGGGGTGTTCATCAATCGATTCAAATCGCGGTAACTGGACAGAAAAACTGAAAACCGAAAACTGAAAAATCAAAAACCGAATAAAAATCGCAAATTTTAATTGGATTGGATCGGTTTTCGGATTGATTAGTGAAAACTGACCCAATCCAAACTGATCCAATATATTAATTCCCCTCTACCTACTTGGGTTTTTCCCCAATCACAGCCCAAAGATTTCTAAACCCAAGATCCAGTAACCCATCAACTAAACCCAAGAAAAAACTTAGTCACATCTCATTAACAAAATTTTATTTATGTAGAGCTTCATTCTCATTTTCCAAAAAAAAAAAAAAACTATATTGTCATTTACTGATGCTTTTGTATTAAAAAAATAATTACAAAGCCAATATATACAAAAGATGTTATTTGCACAATAATTATGAAACAAATTTTAGGATTTTCAAAAAATCGAAAACCGATCCAATTCAAAAAAAATTTAGATCGGATCGGATCGAATTTGAAAAAAACCCAAACCGAATTAATGATTACATGATCAAACCGAAGGGATTGGATCAGATGATTTTTGCTTTCAAAACTGATCCAACCCAAACCCCGAACGCCCCTATTTGCCATTGAATTTGCATGTTTTGGACCGAAAGCCATAACAAGCCCAACTGAATATGTTGTGATCTAACAGAATTAGTTACTCAGTTACTTTTATATTCAGTTGTAACTATAGTGTATAAATAAGGGTCAAGTCCATTTACATAGTATTATTGAATTCACTTTTCACTTTTAACAAAAAACAAGTCATTCAGACTTAGTCCCTTCTCTCTCTTCTTTTCTAGTTCGTTATCTTCTTTTCATTCTTTATCTGATATCTTGTATGGTATCAGAGCTAGATCTGATCCATGGAAACCACCAATCGCTTGCAGCAAGACTCTGTTCATACTTTCTCTAATCCAGTCTCTTTCAAACTAGATGAAAACAATTTCATGCCTTGAAAACAGCAGGCACTACCTACAATCAAAGGCTTCCATTTGTCAAGATTCATTGATAAAGAATTTCAAGAATCAGTACCTGTTCAACAACAAAGTGCTGACTATAAGAACCCGCACCGCTAATTAAGGTATTTAATTGATTTAATTGTGATAATTAGGAAATAATTCCATAATTGACCCTAATAATTATTATGAGGCTTTAATAATTATAATTAGTGGGTAAGAATGCTAAAAGTCGCTTTTCGGAAGAAAAATGCAAATACCGATTCTGCAAGTCGGTATAAATGCGTACCGAAAAAATATCCCGAAAAATTATAATAAGTGCATGATAATTACTAGAATAATATGTAGGACTTGTAAAACGAATTTCAAGTCAAAATAATGAGATCTGATGCCAGAACTGATACTGGCTATGGAAAAGCGCGTACCGGAAAGGTGCTCATAAAAATAATATAAAAATATGTTTATTCTTGTAAAATTTAGTAGGTTAAGATTCCAAAGTTTGGGATCAAAATGCTAAGCGTAGCAATTAAACCTAATATTGTGTGTGTTAGTGTGATTTGGTTATAAATAGTCACACTTGGGCATAAAACCCTAGGTGCCTCTCATTTGCTACGTGACTTGGAGGCTGATCAATTTCTCCTTTCTCTATTCCTTGGCTTCTTCATCCTTTTTGTAAGCCTTTTTAACCCTTTTCTTCCATTTCTCTTCACCAAACACTTGGCACTTGTGAGAAGGATCCTTGTGAGAGTGGGAGTGGGCTGTGTTCTTGTTGTTCAGCCACTGTTTGAGTTGTTGAGGGGGGGCTGACTTACTTAGTGCGTTGTGGGAGCCTTGGCCTTGGTATTTTGAGGTGCAAGAAGCATTCTTTGTGAAGAAAGAACCTAGCTTGTGTTGCCATTTTCGTGTGCCTTGAAGGTCAGACCTTGAGAGGCAGTGTGGTGAGCTCCAAGAGCCTTTCTTGCTCTGTTTTGAGCTTTGGTAAGTGTCACCAACCTTGGTCTTGTGTTTTGATGAGTAAAAGAGGTGTCTTTGCATGTTAATGGGTTAAGTGAGTAACCAACTGGTATGTTAACCTAAGAGGGTACAAAAATGCATGATTTAACGTATTGAAGTGTTAAAAATGGAACCTTGGAAGGATATCTTCACGAAATGCAGAAACTGCATTCTGTCGTGAAATATCCGGATATTTGTCGAACAGATATCCAGATATTGGATATCCGAATATGGTATCCGGATATTGGATATCCGGATATGGGGATCTGAATATCCGGATATTGTATATCCGGATATGGTCAGTGAGATATCCGGATATGCAATATCCGGATATGTCCCCGAGGAATATCCAGATATTCTGGGATTTTGAAGAACGGTAGCTTTACTGTGCATACAGTAGGCTATTGGGGGTTTGTGGACCCTAGATTGATGAAGTGGAACTTCTGTAATTAATGAACTAAGTCAGAATCAAGTGATTAAGGGCTTATGGCTTTGTATGGAGCCTTAAGACGTAAAATGAGAAGGAAAGACGTTGTCTTTAAGTTGTATGTTTGTGGTGCATGATTATTGATATAATATTGATCCATAACAGATTGTGACTCTGCTGTGTTTGGACTTTGAGCTGTGGACTCTTGGCTTTGGGTGTTAGCTTGCAAGGTAAGTTTTCGTGTCCTCGGTTTAGCCACGTTGTGGTTCCACCACGCCCCATGGGGGTATGGTTTTATGCATGTTGTGTTACATGCTTTTGAACATATGAAATGTTGATTGAACTCTACATATAATGGCTTTTAATATGCATGTGTTGTTCCATCTTGACGGTAAGCCTGAGTATGTGGCGTCATACAATACGGTGATCCGGGATGGATGCAAGTGGCGTCTTGCACTATATGTAGGAGATAGATGTATTCCTACATTTCTCTGGCCAGTAGAATAGTATTGACACACATGACATGATTAACTGCTGCATTGCATTGTTTTAGAACTGATGATGATGAACTGCTTTTAAACTTATATTGCACATGTAAGTGAGCTTGGGGTGGAAGATCCTTGAGGACCCCTTGTCTTACTGAGATTTCTTGTTTACAGATCTCACCCCACGTTTGTGGAATGCTTATTTCAGGTTCAGGTAATATGGGGGCTGATGTCGCTGGTGGCAAGAGGCCAGAGCTTGATTGATTATTATATTATTCTGCTTTGATGATAGCATGACTGGATTGGATGCTGTTTATGTTTTCTGCATCTTTATTATTGCGTTGTTAATGTTGAGACTGATGATGGGCTTTGTTGCCTTATTTGTGTGAGCATGGGATTTGTCCATGTCACTTTATGATAGTACTTTGAGCTAAGTTGTATAAACTGATAGTTAGTCCGGTTTACATGTTGTAGTTCCATGACTATAAACTTATGCTTATGTTATTTATTAATGAGGTATTTCAGTTAGATGTTTTATTGCAATTACATACAGGCAATGTTTTTATTAACTGATTAATAAGCAAGTTGGTAATGATAATGACATCATAATTGAAAAGAAAAAAGATATTCCGCATTTTTAATTAAGCGCATCTTAATACGATAGTATGATAACATTACCGGATATATACGGGGTGTTACATTTATGGTATCAGAGCAATGGTTCGAGGGAAAAGCCTGTATGTATTGCAATTGCTAGGTTGTTTGGTTGTGTCTGTCTTATGTGTTTACTCCGTCGAATGTTATTACGATAATGCATATGTGATCACATTGCATGGGCCTGATCAACTCATAAATTGTGTAACTTGTGCAGAGTCATGGTAAGATCCGGGAGAACACGAGACACTTCGGAGGATCAACCCGATCCTTTCCTGACTGCATTGGCTGAGATGCAGGCGGCCAGAGTAGCCGATCAGGAGGCCATTAGACAGGCCAACGCGGCAATGATGGAAGCTGTTCGCGAGGCGAACCGGATAGCCGCAGCTGAGGTTCGTGAAGCGAACCGGAGGACCACTGAGGAAGTCCTCGAGGCGAACAGGATGGCGAACATGTCGATGATGAGAGTCATGTTGGAGGAGATGAGGGCTGGTCCCGCTGTCGGCCAGGCTCCACCGCCACCGCCGCCGCCGCCTCCACTAGTACTCATGAGGAGAGCCATAGCCAGATTGGCAGTGTCGCTCATGTCGCTGAGACAGTGGAGACCTTGGCAGAGCCTGCTGAGGATCGTGATGCTATTGATCGACGGCTGAATGCTTTCAGGATGCATAAGCCACCTGTGTTTGAGGGGTCTTTGGATCCTATTGCTGCGGCTTATGGGATGTTTGAGGGGTCTTTGGATCCTATTACATGCAGTGCACTGACCCACAGAAGCTGATGTTTGCTACTTATATGCTGGAGGGGGATGCCCATGAGTGGTGGACGAACACCTCTCGAGCTTAAGGGATGCAGGGTCGTGTCATGACATGGCCATTCTTTGAGGAGTGCTTCTTGGGCAGATACTTTCCCTATGATGCACAAGAAAGGAAATAGGGGGAATTTGATCGTTTGGTTCAGGGCTCGATGACTGTGGATGAGTACTTGGCCAAGTTCAATGAGTTAGTGAAGTTTGCACACTTCCGGATGGTTCCTCCTGCTCCGACGTTTCTGGCTGCTAAGTTCCGGAGAGGACTTAGTGAGGTGATTGCTGATCATATTGCTGGAGCTGCTTCGAGGAATTTCGGTACACTGGTTCAGCAGTGTAAGGATATTGAGGATGTTTGCGTGGCAAGCAAGGCCAAGAGGGCCAAGGTCGACGAGACCAAGGGGACTGTTGTTTCCACTCCTGCTCTTACATCCTGGAAGGACAAGAAGTTTGCTGGGAAGGGAAAGGGTAAGCAGTTGGCGACTAGGCAGGCGCCTGGTCATTTTAAGAGAGCCGTTTCACAGTAGGGGAGTTCAGTTAGGCCTCCTTCCACTCCGAGGTGTGCGGGGTGCGGGAAGGAGCATGTTGGTCATTGTGTTTCTGGTCAGCTGATCTATTTCCAGTGTTACAAGGAGGGCCACTTCTCCAGAGACTGCCCGTCGTCGACGGCGAGAGCTGCAGCTGTTCAGGAAGTTCCTTTGCAGATGGTTCCGATGGCTATTACTTCGGCACCTACACTGCCACCTGCTACGGGGCGAGTGTACACCTTGGATAGGCAGCAATCGAACCGCGCTCCGAACCTTGTTAGAGGTACTGTGTCTATTGGTATTTCTTCTGTTGATGTGTTATTTGATTCCGGGGCTACGCATTCGTTTGTGGCAACCCCGATTGCTTTGGGGCTTGAGCTACCCATGTCTGTGCTTTCTCCACCGTTGCGGGTGACTACCGCCACCGGAAAAATTTGTGATTCCACCACTGTTCACCGCGATGTAGCGTTTCAGTGGAATGTCTGTGAGTTCTCGGTAGATCTGATAGGGTTGTCGATGACCAACTTGGAAATTATTCTGGGAATGGATTGGTTGTCTATAAACTGTGCACTGATCGATTGCTGTGCAAAGCACGTGGTGATGTCTCCGTGTGATTCCACAGCTAGTTCCTCGCCATATATTTCAGTGCTGCAGGCTAGGAGGGCCTTGAGAGCAGGGGCATTCGGGTATGTCATGTTGGGAGGTTTGATGAGTGGGACACAGGAGGATATCACTAGCATTCCAGAGGAGGGGGAGTTCCTGGAGGTGTTTCTGGAGGAGATTCCTGAGTTTCCGCCACAGCGGGAGAGAGAGTTCTCTATCGACTCGTTGCCTGGTGTGGAGCCGATTTCTTTAGCTCCATATCGGATGTCGCCACCGGAGTTGGCCGAGCTGAAGAAGCATATTGAGGATCTTTCAGCGAAAGAGTTCATCCGGCTGAGTGTGTCTCCTTGGGGTGCACCGGTCATCTTTGTGAAGAAGAAAGACGGGACAATGTGATTGTGCACCGATTACCGGCAGTTGAACAAGGTGACGATCAAGAACAAGTATCCCCTTCCTCGGATTGATGATCTGCTGGATCAGCTTAGGGGCGATTGTGTGTATTCTAAGATTGATCTCTGGTTCGGATACCATCAGATTCGGGTGAAGCCGGAGGATGTCCCGAAGACCGCGTTTTGTTCGAGATACGACCACTTTGAGTATTTGGTGATTCCTTTTGGACTCACAAATGCACCAGCAGTGTTCATGGATTACATGAATAGGATTTTCCAGCCGTTTCTGGATCAGTTTGTAATTGTCTTCATTGACGACATTCTGATTTACTCCAAGACTGAGGAGGAGCATGTGAAACATCTGAGGATTGTTCTGCAAGTGTTGAAGGAGAAAAAGCTTTATGCTAAGCCTTCTAAGTGTGAGTTTTGGCTCAAATCGGTCAAGTCTCTGGGGCATGTGATTTCAGCATATGGAGTTGCAGTGGATCCCAACAAGATCGAGGTTGTGCTGGATTGGGAGAGGCCCAAGATAGTTACGGAAGATAAGAGTTTCCTAGATTTGGCAGGTTACTACCGGAGGTTCATCAAGGGTTTCTCCACGATGGTTCTCCCTTTGACTCGCCTTACTCGGAAGGAGACTCCATTTGTGCGGACTACTTCTCCGGTATTGGTCCTTCCTGATCCCGATGAGCAGTTTGAGCTTTACTGTGATGCTTCTGGAAAGGGGTTGGGCTGTGTGTTGATGCAGTCTGGTAGAGCAGTTGCTTTTGCTTCGAGGCAGTTGAAGTCTCATGAGGAGAACTACCTGACTCATGATTTGGAGTTGGCTGCGATCGTGTTTGCTTTCAAGATTTGGAGCCATTATTTGTTCGGTATGCAATTTGTGGTGTTCAGTGACCACAAGAACTTGAAGTATCTGTTTGACCAGAAGGAGTTGAACATGAGGCAGAGAAGATGGATGGAGTTCCTGAAGGATTACGACTTTGTGCTGAAGTACCATCCTGGGAGCTTGTCCAGTGCATTACTTTGTAACTTTGATGTGGTTGCGAAGTTTCGGAAGTTGGCAGTGACCACTCCATGCGAGAATGCACTTCTCGAGTTGGAGGCAGCAAACGTTGTGAACGAGCTGTTGGAAAAGATCAAAGAGGCACAAGTTCAGAGAGAGTGTCTGGATTACGTGAAGAACCAAGACGGTGTGTCTTGGAATGAGGATGGACTTCTGAGGATTGTGGTTCCTCGAGGTCCGTTGACCGATGAGGTTATGGCAGAAGGCCATAAGGGCCAGTTTTCTATCCACCCGGGTGCTACAAAGATGTATCAAGATCTGAAGAAGAACTTCTGGTGGCCGGGCATGAAGAAATATGTTGTTGTTTTCGTGTCCAAGTGTTTGATTTGTCAGAAAGTGAAGATTGAACACCAGAAGCCGTCTGGTAAACTTCAACCACTTGAGATTCCAGAATGGGAATGGGAGAGCATATCCATGGACTTCGTTATGGGTTTGCCGAAGACTCAGGTTGGCTGTGACTCGATATGGGTCATTGTGGACAGACTGACGAAGTCTGCCCATTTTCTTCCAGTGAAGGTGAGCTTCACTATAGAGCAGTTGGCCAGACTATATGTTCGCGAGATCGTGAGGCTTCACGGGGTGCCCGAGAGTATCATCAGTGTTATGATCAGAGAGAAGCTGAAGCAGGCGTAGAATCGCCAGAAGAGTTACTACGATGTCAAGCATCGTCCACTGGAGTTCAGCGAGGGTGAGCACGTCTTTGTGAGACTTTCACCTGTCACCGGTGTTGGACGAGCACTCGGAGTGAGGAAGTTGAGCCCGCGATTTATTGGGCCATACCAAATCCTTGGTAGAGTAGGACCTATTGCCTATCGACTTGCCTTGCCTCCGAACTTAGCCAACATCCACGACGTGTTTCACGTGTCTCAGCTTCGCAAGTACGTGGCGGACCCTTCGCACGTGGTGCAACCGGATGATGTAGAGGTTCTAGAGAACTTAAAGACTCCTGTCGGACCACTCAAGATTCTCGATCGTGGCGAGAAGCAGCTGAGGAGCAAGATCATTCCGATGGTCAAAGTGCAATGGTCAGGAAGAACTCCTGAGGAGTGTACCTGGGAGCGAGAGGACGAGCTTCTCCTGGAGTATCCCGAGTTTCGAGACAGGTATATTCTGATTTTGAGGACAAAATCCTTAAAAATGTGGGGTGAATGTAAGAACCCGCACCGCTAATTAAGGTATTTAATTGATTTAATTGTGATAATTAGGAAATAATTCCATAATTGACCCTAATAATTATTATGAGGCTTTAATAATTATAATTAGTGGGTAAGAATGCTGAAAGTCGCTTTTCGGAAGAAAAATGCAGATACCGGTTCTGCTAGTCGGTATAAATGCGTACCGAAAAAGTATCCCGAAAAATTATAATAAGTGCATGATAATTACTAGAACAATATGTAGGACTTGTAAAACGAATTTCAAGTCAAAATAATGAGATCTGATGCCAGAACTGATACTGGCTATGGAAAAGCGCGTACCGGAAAGGTGCTCAGAAAAATAATATAAAAATATGATAATTCTTGTAAAATTAAGTAGGTTAAGATTCCAAATTTTGGGATCAAAATGCTAAGCGTAGCAATTAAAGCTAATACTGTGTGTGTTAGTGTGATTTGGCTATAAATAGTCACACTTGGGCACAAAACCCTAGGTGCCACTCTTTTGCTACGTGACTTGGAGGCTGATCAGTTTATCCTTGCTCTATTCCTTGGCTTCTTTATCCTTGTTGTGAGCCTTTTGAACCCTTTTCTTCCATTTCTCTTCACCAAACACTTGGTACTTGTGAGAATGATCCTTGTGAGAGTGGGAGTGGGTTGTGTTCTTGTTGTTCATCCACTGTTTGAGTTGTTGGGGGGGGCTGACTTACTTAGTGGGTTGTGGGAGCCTTGGCCTTGGTATTTTGAGGTGCAAGAAGCATTCTTTTTGAAGAAAGAACCTAGTTTGTGTTGCCATTTTCGTGTGCCTTGAAGGTCAGACCTTGAGAGGCAGTGTGGTGAGCTCCAAGAGCCTTTCTTGCTCTGTTTTGAGCTTTGGTAAGTGTCACCAACCCTGGTCTTGTGTTTTGATGAGTAAAAGAGGTGTCTTTGCATGTTAATGGGTTAAGTGAGTAACCAACTGGTATGTTAACCTAAGAGGGTATAAAAATGCATGCTTTAACGTATTGAAGTGTTAAAAATGGAACCTTGGAAGGATATCTTCACGAAATGCAGAAACTGCATTCTGTCGTGAAATATCCAGATATTTTTCGAACAGATATCCGGATATTAGATATCCGGATATGGTATCCGGATATTGGATATCCGGATATTGCATATCCTGATATGTCCCCGAGGAATATCCGGATATTCTGGGATTTCGAAAAACAATAGCTTTACTGTGCATATAGTAGGCTATTGGGGGTTTGTGGACCCTAGAATGATGAAGTGGAACTTCTGTAATTAATGCACTAAGTCAGAATCAAGTGATTAAGGGCTTATGGTTTTGTATGGAGCCTTAAGACGTAAAAAGTGAAGGAAAGACGTTGTCTTTAAGTTGTATGCTTGCGGTGCATGATTATTGATATAGTATTGGTCCATAACAGATTCTGATTCTGCTATGTTTGGACTTTGAGCTGTGGACTCTTGGCTTTGGGTGTTAGCTTGCAAGGTAAGCTTTTGTGTCCTCGGTTTAGCCACGTTGTGGTTCCACCACGCCCCATGGGGGTATGGTTTTATGTATGTTGTGTTACATGCTTTTGAACATATGAAATGTTGATTGAACTCTACATGTAATGGCTTTTAATATGCATGTGTTGTTCCATCTTGACGGTAAGCCTGAGTATGTGGCGTCATACAATACGGTGATCCGGGTTGGATGCAAGTGGCGTCTTGCACTATATGTAGGAGATAGACGTATTCCTGCATTTCTCTGGCCAGTAGAATAGTATTGACACACATGACATGATTAACTGCTGCATTGCATTATTTTAGAACTGATGATGATGAACTGGTTTTAAACTTATATTGCACATGTAAGTGAGCTTGGGGTGGAAGATCCTTGAGGACCCCTTGTCTTACTGAGATTTCTTGTTTAGAGATCTCACCCCACGTTTGGGGAATGCTTATTTCAGGTTCAGGTATTATGAGGGCTAATGTCTCTGGTGGCAAGAGGCCAGAGCTTGATTGATGATTATATTATTCTGCTTTGATGATAGCATGACTGGATTGGATGCTGTTTATGTTTTCCGCATCTTTATTATTGCATTGTTAATGTTGAGACTGATGATGGGCTTTGTTGCCTTATTTGCGTGAGAATGGGATTTGTCCATGTCACTTTATGATAGTACTTTGAGCTGAGTTTATAAACTGATAGTTGGTACGGTCTACGTGTTGTAGTTCCGTGACTAGAGACTTATGCTTATGTTATTTATTAATGAGGTATTTCAGTTAGCTATTTTATTGCAATTACATACAGACAATGTTTTTATTAACTGGTTAATAAGCAAGTTGGTAATGATAATGGCATCATAATTGAAAAGAAAAAGATATTCCGCATTTTTAATTAAGCACAGCTTAATACGATAGTATGATAACATTACCGGATATATACGGGGTGTTACGCTGACAATGAAGCAGCTGAGAATACTGCTGATAATGAAGTTCAAAACTCAAATTCTCGAGATCTTGATACATAACAAGATCAACTTCTTCTGTCATGGTTGCTCTCTTCCATGTCAGAAACATTATATACTCGCATGGTATGTTGTGCATGTTAATTCCAAGTTTTGCACAAACTTGAGGAATTCTTTTCTTCTCAATCCAGAGCAAAGATCAAGAAACTGAAAATTCAGCTGAAAAATACAAAGAAAGAAGATGTTTCAAAGTATTTGCTCCAGATCAAAAAGATTGTTGACTCTCTTGCTGCCATTGGTTCACCAGTTGATACAGAAGATCACATTTAATGCCATTTTAGATGGATTAAATGAGGACTATGACTCCTTTATAACTTCTGCAATTTGAAGAACTGATCCCTACACTGTAGATGAAATTGAAGCGCCGGTCATGGCTCAAGAACAAAGACTGTAAAAGCCCAAGAAGAATCTCACAGATACTCTACAATGGTCAAGATGTTGTTCAAGTAGGTAATGGCTCTAACTTGAAAATCAGAAATGTAGGACATTCAATTTTACATCCAACTATCAGTCCTTTATCTTTTACTATATCAAATTTAATGCATGTTCCTGGTCTATCTAAAAACCTATTGAGTTTATCTCAGTTTACCAAAGAGCACAATGTCATTTTTGAATTTCATGCTAACACTTGCTATGTAAAATCTCAGGCTACCAAGGAGATATTTCTCCAAGGCAAGCTAAAAAATGATCTATATTCATTTGACAGACTATAAAAGGTCGAAAGACATACTGCCATACCAGATTGTAGTCATACATCCAGCCTCTCTACTTCAAAGTTTAATGATACTTGTAGTCCTTACAAAAATACCTTCAATCTAGATTGTAATTATACTTCTAGAATTTCTACTTTGGATCTTTGGCATGCTAGATTAGCACATGCCTCTCTTCAAACTGTAAAGTTGGTTCTTAGGCACTGTAATATACCAATTATCAATAAAATGATCCAAAATTATGTTGTGCATGTTGTATGGCAAAAATGCATCAATTACATTTACCAAATACTACTACTACTTATACTAAAGCTCTTGAACTCATACTCACTGATATTTGGGGCCCTGCTCCAATAGACAGTGCCTCTGGTGCTAAATATTACATCATTTTTGTAGATGCATTTTCAAATTACACATGGGTTTATCCTATGAAAAATAGATCTCAAACATTTGATATCTTTTTTTTTTATTAATAAACATTTGATATCTTTCAACAATTCAAAGCTATGGCAGAATTATAACTAAACACAAAACTGAAAGCCCTCCAAATAGACAATGGCAAAGAATATCTTAAACTTACATCCCTACTACAACATCAAGGAATTATCCATCGTCTTACTTGTCCTTATACTCATCAACAAAATGGAAAACCAGAAAGAAAACACAGACACATTGTAGAAGCTAGCCTAGCTTTATTGGCAGCCTCTAATCTACCTACAAAATTTTGGGAAGATGCATTCCTTACTGCCCACCTTTGTTATCAACCAATTACCCACACCTACCCTTAAAAACAAATCACCCTTTGAAGTTTTATTTCAAAAGACTCCTGATTATAAATTTCTTAAAACCTTTGGTTGTACTTGCTACCCATATCTTAGATCCTACAATAAAGACAAAATAAACTTCAAAACTGCCAAATGTGATTCCTCCTTATTAATTTCTGTAACTCAGACAACTACTCTTTTTGTGCTTGTATACGTTGATGACATTCTCAAAATAGGATCTTCCTCCTCAACCATTATGTTGTTAATTCAGTCTCTCAATCAAGCATTTTGCCTTAAAGATCTTGGGCAATTACGCTATTTCTTAGGCATTGAAGCTCAAAAATTAGCCTCTGGGGGTTATCATCTATCGAAATATATTTTGGATCTCCTAAAGAAAGCAAATATGATGGATTGTAAGTCCATGCCCTCACCTATGGTATCAAGTACCAAGCTTTCTTCTCGTGATGGTTCCCCGCATCCAGATCCAACTCAATATCGATCCATTGTTGGAGCTGTTCAATATGCCACTATTACCGGACCAGATATTGCTTTCTGTGTAAATATGGTTTGTCAGTTCATGCTTAATCCTTTAGACACTCACTGGAAAGCTGTAAAAAGGATCCTTCGTTACCTGAGTGGTACTGTCTCTCATGGTTTAACTATCACTCCTTCGAAGAATTTTCATCACACTGTGTATTGTGACTCAGATTGGGGCTCAGATATGGATGATCGTCGTTCAACCAGTGGCTACTGCATCTTTTTTGGATCCAACTTAGTTGCGTGGTCTTCCAAGAAGCAACATGTTGTAAGTCGCTCAAGCACTAAAGCAAAATATCGTTGTCTTTATATTTAGTTGTGATCTAACAGAATTAGTTTCTCAGTTACTTTTATATTTAGTTGTAACTATAGTGTATAAATAAGGGTCCTGGGTCAAGCCCATTTACACAGTATTATTGAATTCACTTTTCACTTTTAACAAATACAAGTCATTTAGACTTAGTCCCTTATCTCTCTCCTTTTCTTGTTCGTTATCTTCTTTTCATTCTTTATCTCATACCTTTCATTAGGGGTGTGCAAAATAACCATAAAAGTGGGTCGAACCATGAACCGAACCGAACCGCTCCATAAAATAACCGGTTTTAAAAAATTAGTTCATGAACCGAACCGGTTCATGAACCGAACCGGTTTTTAGAACCGGTTTAAGAACCGAACCAGTTTTTAGAACCGGTTTAAGAACCGAACCGTTTCCGAACCGAACCGAACCATTTCCAAACCAAACCAAATTAATTTTTATAACTTTATTTTTTAAATTTTTTAATTTTTTTCTTTTCAAAAGAGGGTCGACCCGAACTGGTTCCGAACCACTTCCGAACCGGTTCCGAACCACTTTCGAACCGAACCGAACCACTTCCGAGTTATTCTTTGATTTACAGCAGATTCCGGAGGAATTCAAGGTTCGTTTGGCCGGGTTGAGGATGGATGGTCCAGCCTCTCCGTGGTACCAGTGGTTATTTCGTGGTGGTTCGATATTGACATGGTCGGATCTCAAAGCTGCGGTGTGTCTTCGTTATGGTGGTTCGGTTTATGCAGATCTGAGAGGAGTATTGTCCAAGCTCACACAAACTGGTACGTTGACTGATTACATTCAATCTTTCGAATCCCTCATTAACCAGGTGACTGATTTCTCCGACGAAGTGTTGATGACTTTTTTTGTTTCTGGGTTGATTCCGGAATTGAGACGTGCTATTCAATTACACAGCCCCACTAGCCTTCACCAAGCCTTACAGTTAGCCTTGGTCTATGAAACTCATTTCACAGACCTGCGTTCCAATCCTACAACCAATACACCTTACCAAAAACGACAATTCCAAAAACCCTCTTTTTCTTTGGACACTACTCACAAACCTTCGACCTTAGCCTTACCTGCCCCTACCAATTCACCTACTTCGATACCCACCTTACCTTCTACCGTACCTACCAAGAGATGGAATAAGGAGGAATTGGTTAAGAGACGTGAGCAAGGTCTCTGTTATAGTTGTGATGAGAAGTGGCATTCCCGCCATAAATGCCA
The DNA here is from genome assembly GCA_032173675.1 of Gastrolobium villosum. Lineage (NCBI taxonomy): Eukaryota > Viridiplantae > Streptophyta > Magnoliopsida > Fabales > Fabaceae > Gastrolobium > Gastrolobium villosum. The sequence goes on along the minus strand of JAVKPL010014804.1, from coordinate 56,450 downwards.
AGCTAAACTTTTTATCTTGGTGGGCGAATCTGATGACAGTGATCCTGAACAGGAGGAGGATATAGTGTGGCAACCGGAAACTACTTCTGCTACACCTTTAGTAGCAGCATTGCATTCTTTCTCAGGTAACAATAGCCCTCGTGCTTTGAAATTCTCAATTACTTTCAAAGATCATATTGTCAGCATATTGGTTGATTCTGGGAGTTCTCATAACTTTGTAAAACGAGAATTGGTGGAAGTGTTGGAATTACCTGTGTTGAAGACTCGGAGAATGAAAGTTTATTTGGGTAATGGTGAGTTTATGTCTTGTGACAGGAAGTGTTCCAATGTGTCATTATGTATTCAAGGCCACTTCTTTACTGTGGATTTGTGGGTTATTGACTTGGCTATGTCTACTGGCATTATTCTGGGAATATTATGGTTGGAGAAATTGGGTAGGGTGTTACACGATTATGCAAATTTGTCGATGGAATTTTTGTGGAACAAGCAAAATGTTATTCTACAAGGGGACAAGGAGTTCATTCCAGTGGCTGTGGAATCTGTTAAATGTCTTGTGTTGGTGGCAGCTGGTATTGACAGTAACCCAATCACTATTCCTACCGAGTTGGAGGATTTGAGAGGCAAAATCCCTCAAGATATATGGCTGATTTTGACTAAATTTCCAACAGTATTCCAGCTTCTACAGGAATTACCTCCCAAACGAGAATGTGATCATGCTATCAATTTAATTGATGGGGCTCAAGCTGTTAATGTTCGGCCTTATAGGTATGCTCATCATCAAAAATCAGAAATTGAAAAACAAGTTTCTGATTTATTGGCATCCGGGTTCATTAAAGAGAGTCATAGTTCCTTCTCTTCCCCTGTTTTATTGGTAAAAAAGGCTGATAGTAGTTGGCGTATGTGTATAGACTATCGAGCCTTGAATACCATAACCATCAAAGATAGATTTCCTATTCCAACGATTGATGAACTCTTGGATGAACTTAATGGAGCTGGTGTTTTCTCAAAACTGGATTTACGCAGTGGATATCATCAGATTCGTTTAATTCCGGAAGACTCGCACAAGACTGCTTTTAGAACTCATGACGGCCATTACGAGTTCTTGGTTATGCCTTTCGGATTGACGAATGCACCTTCCACTTTTCAGTCAGCAATGAATCACATGTTTCGACCATTTTTGAGAAAGTTCATCATTGTATTTTTTGATGACATATTGATTTACAGCAAAACCATGGAAGATCACTTGATCCATTTGGAAACTGCCTTGGGCTGCTTGTGTGATAACAGCTTCGTTGTTAAGCTGTCTAAGTGTGCTTTTGCACTCCAGGAAATTGACTATTTGGGTCACTTGGTTTCTGCAGAGGGGGTTAAGGCTGATCCTAGGAAAATTGAAGCTATGGTTCAGTGGCCTCAACCCAGAAATATTAAACAGTTACGTGGCTTCCTGGGTTTAACCGGGTATTATCGAAAGTTTGTGAGACAATATGCTACTATTGCCTCTTCTCTCACTGATTTATTGAAGTTGGAGGTATTCAAGTGGAATGATGAGGCTCAACAAGCATTTTCGAATTTAAAGGCAGCAATGACAACAACTCCAGTTCTGATCCTTCCAGATTTCTCTCTTCCTTTTATAATTGAGACTGATGCTTCTTCCACAGGAGTGGGTGCAGTTTTGCTTCAGCATGGCAGGCCAATTTCTTTCTTCAGCAAGAAGTTGGGTCCTCGAATGAAGGTCTCCTCCACTTATGTCCGGGAACTCTATGCAGTAACGGAGGCTGTCAAACGTTGGAGACATTATTTGTTAGGCTCTCAGTTTATTATGCGGACGGATCATAGAAGTTTGAAGGAATTACTTTCACAAACAGTTCAGACTATAGAACAACAAAGGTATGCTTGTAAACTAATGGGGTATGACTTTAAAATTGAATATAAGCCTGGTGCTTCTAATGTGGTAGCTGATTCTTTATCTCGGAGTCATGAGGATCCAGTTGAGGCATCCATATTGACATTGCTCACGCAGCCTTCTTTCCATATTTTGGATGAGGTACGTAAGGAAAACCAAACTGATCCCTATTTGCTGAACTTGCACTCTCAGTTGTTAACTAGTGCTTGTATTGATCCATACATTTCGGTCAAAGATGGCATACTTTTCCATAAGCATCGTTTTTTACTGAGTTCTACTTCTCACCTTCGTGAGCTCTTACTTAATGAGGCTCATTCTTGACACTTGGGGGGACATGCTGGTATTACAAGAACTTTGTTACGATTATCAGCTTCTTTTTTTTGGCCACATATGCGCAAGGATGTTACTTCTTTGGTTCAGCAATGCCCTATTTGTCAGGTGATCAAAACTTCAACTGCAGCCCCTTTGGGCCTTCTTCAACCTCTGCCTATTCCTGAAGGAGTTTTTGAAGACCTCACCCTGGATTTTATCACGGGATTGCCAGTGTCTAGAGGCTTTTCTGTTATTTTGGTGGTGGTCGACCGTCTTACAAAGTATGCTCATTTTGGAGCACTTCCAGTCCATTATACAGCTTCCTTGGTGGCAAAACTCTTTTGTGATATAGTGGTTAAATTGCATGGTTTTCCCAGAAGTTTGGTTTCGGACAGGGACAGTGTTTTCCTTAGTAAGTTTTGGACAAACCTTTTTCAATTGAGCGGTATGAAGTTGAAGATGAGTACTTCATATCATCCTCAAACGGATGGACAAACTGAGGTTACGAATCGATATTTGGAGCAGTACCTCAGGGCTTATTGCCATGATGAAAATCAGTGTTGGTTTTTGTATTTGGGATGGGCTGAGCTACATTACAATACTGCTTTCCATTCTTCTATAGGTATGTCTCCTTTCCAAGCCTTATATGGCAAGATTCCTACAATGATTCCTCTGTATCCTAGGGGCCTTGTAAGCATTGAAGCTATTGATACAATGCTGTGTCATCGAGATGAGCTGTTACAGCAACTGAAGTTGCATCTCAGTAGCGCTCAAAACAGGATGAAAATGCAAGCAGATCGGCATAGAAGAGATATCAGCTTGGCAGTAGGTGATATGGTGTTGGTGAAGTTAAAGCCTTATAGGCAAATAACAGTGGTTAAACGTACCAATCAGAAGCTGGCCAAAAGATATTTTGGTCCTTTTCCTGTGAAACGTATTATTAGTCCAGTGGCTTATCAATTGGAATTACCAGAAGGATGCAAAATTCATTCTTCATTTCATATTTCTGTTTTAAAGCCATATAAAGGGGATCTACAGGCAGCGGTACTTGCCTTACCACCCTTGATTCAGAATAATTGTCCGGTGCAGACTCCTTTAGCAACTTTGATGTCCAGGGATGTTTGTATACAAGGAGTGACCAAGAAGCAGTGGCTGGTTCAGTGGAACAATTCATTGCCCGAAGACTCTTCTTGGGAAGATGAAGAACAGTTAAAGAGTTGTTATCCTCAGCTACACCTTGTGGACAAGGTTATTTCAGAAGAGGGAGCGAGTGATACAGTGAGGAGGACTTCTAGAAGGAAGGGTGCACCCACATGGGCCAAAGACTATTCAGTTGATTTGTAAAATGTTATATCCTAATGTGTAGACACGTGTACATAGATTGTTACTTCATAGTTGATACGTGTAGGTTGTTGGTGAAGGATTGGTTACAAACTGTTGGATAAATGGGTATACGGTTGTACAGGGGATATAAGGGGGTATCCTTTGTAAAAGGAAGTTACCAGAAAATAAAGAAGCAATTCATTTTTTTCAATTCATTCTTTCTTTTCCTCTCGTTTCTTTCCTTGTTCTACTCTCTGTTAGGGCAAATCCCTATCATGAACCGAACCGAACCACTTTCGAACCGAACCACTTAAACCAATTCGGTTTGGTTTTTTCAAAAAAACAGGTTCGGTTCGACCCATGCACATCCCTACCTTTCATGGACATATAGCTTATTTCCTTATTTATTTTAGACGATCCTTATCTTAAGTCTAGTAGATTGAAAAAATAGATTCATTTCAATTTAAAAGATTAGTCGTTTGAGAATTTTATGAAAAATTTAAAATATATTATTTATGATTAACTTTTAAAAGATTGTCATAGTTAACTAAATAATTTTTGCTTTATTAAGAGTTTCTCTTATTTGAATTATATACATAGGATAATACTTAGTTCACAGTACCAAAACTTATCTAAAGCTTAATCTTGTACCTTTCCTTTCCTGAACAGAATTGTCTATTGTGAAAGATACCTGTATGGTTTATTCAAAAGTAAAATAGTACCAAAACTTATATCACCTTACCCTAAAGTCATATAGGTAGGGGTGTTAAAAAGTTTAAATGTAGCCAAATGGAATTAAAATAAAAACTTATACAATTATAAAATAAAATAATAGACAAAAGTGTTTTTCCTTTTAAATGACATAACTTGTATCATTTTACTCTCATAAAGAAGTGGGACCCACATCTCTATTTTTTTATTCACTCTCTCTCTCCTCCATGATTTATCTCATTGTCTTATTTAAAAAGACACAATTTTACATCCTTCAAAATAACACACATTTTTTCTAAAATAATATGCATATAAGTATGAGTAAATAACAGCATTTATGTTAAGGGTTTTATAAGAGTTATGTTGTAGGAAAAATGTTTATGTTATGTTACAAAGATTCATTTTGCGTGCTGGAGTCTTTTTTTTTGCTGCGGGTCCCATAAAATATTGTGAGTGTATGAAATTTTTTCTGGTCATGTTAAATTATAGATGATAAACCCTTATGTTAATATTTTATGTATTGGGGTCTCTTCATATCTAACCACGTCAAGATTTACGTGTTTCTTGCATTCTTCTTTTTAAATCTCCTTTAAAATCTCCTTTAAATCTCCTTTTACAAGTGTTGGTTAAAGTGTACCTTAATTTATACCTGACATGATATTTTATAGATTAATTTTGTGTTTCTAGATTGAGTCTAATCATGTCTTAATTAATAACTGAAGAAAGATTTGGTGACCTAATATTTTGGCAAAATGTAAAAGTTTAGACTAATCGGTTTTCATTTTATCCTTTAATATAACACAACAAACTTTACTACACACACAATATTTTATGGGGTCCACACATTTTAAAATAAAAAAAATATGGCACGCAAAACGAATCTCTATAACATTACACAATCACTTTTCCTATAACATAATAAACATAAAACCCATATGATTAAGTCATAAAATTTTAAAAATAAATAATTCAAATTAAATTATGTTTAATAATATATATTTTCAAATAAATTATACCAATATAAATAGGGTAAAGGATTTCTCCAGTCAATGGAGAGAAGTTATCTCCTATGAGTCCAAAACGACGTCATTTTGAGCTCAAATAAATTATCTCAAGGTATTTTAATTTTTTTAATTATAACATATTGTAAGGTTATATTAATTTTTTCATTATAATTTTTAAATCTTATAACCCAAAACGACGTCGTTTTGAACTCATTGGAGATAACTTTATCTCCGGTAACTAGAAAAATACTTTTCCCATATAAATATTATTACCTTATGCAAAAATTATTGATTCAAAGCAATAAATTTAAGTTATGATTAATTGTTAAAATAATTGAAGTTTTTTTATGAACCATATGTATCCTTCTTAGTAAGCAATTCCTACGGGTCCAAGATTAAAATTTTAAACCCTTCCCGAAGATGGTATTGGGGAGGATCGAACATATGTTTTTATCTCACCTGCTCAACTCTCATGCGCCAACTAAGCTATTATCATTTTGATAAATAATTGAAGTTTTAAAATATAATATGATCGGGCTAGGCTGAGAAAACCCAAACTCTTGAAAGAAAAATAATAAATATCTAGTTTCTAGAATCAGAATATGTTAAATTAGTTTCAGGTAGGGATTAGTTGTGAGAATAAAATAGATCTTGGACACCGCTACATATCATAAAATAAAACAAGCTGAAGATTAACATAGAAAGTCCACATATCATGAACTAAAACAAGCTGAAGATTATAACCTAAGATAGAAAATCCCTATATACTGATGTTATTAATTAATTAACCAAATATATATTCATCCGTAATGTAACATAACTGCTCAGTGTTGATTAAAAACTTTTAATTAAATTGAATTCTTTCTAATTATTATTAATATATTTTCTATAAATACTATTGTAGACTTTTTTTTTGAATAAATTTAAAGGTATCTTCCGGCCGTAACCGAAGACTAATCCTCATCGAGCACCATCGGACCCTTTCGGAGTTGACTCTCCCAAATCCTTTTTTCCCATTCGCAGGGCTCGAACTCCAGACCTTTGGTTAAGGGACCCAGATTCCTTATCATCTGTGCCAAAAGAGTTTGGTTACTATTGTAGACTTTTGTTGAGACTTGTAATATATTTTAGGTTTAAAATAAGATAACCTTTATTCTATAAAAAAATATTGGAAGTAAGAAGGAAATGATAAAATAAGTCTCCAGCCAATGCATGTCTAGTTAAAAATTGTATCAATGTGCAACAAATCTTACCAACTTTGATTGTATTGTCTTCTTTCCTTATCGATCCATGATATTTAAAATTGTATTGTCTTATTTCAAATAAGTGATATTTCTCGCGGACGGAGCATCAACTAACAACAGCTATTTTTAATATTAAAAGAATGTAACCGGAGATAAAGCTACTAACAAAAGAAAGCAAAATATTACCAAGACAAACAAAAATTTCAGAGAAAAAAAAAAAGGTATCATAATTATGACAAAATTAAACTGCCCATAAATTATTAAATACTTGAAATTAATACATGACATACTTTTCTAGTAAATGAAATATTTAATAAAATGTTTTTTAAGTCTAGATATATTTTGACTAGTGTATAATTATTAGTAAGTTTTAGCGTCTATTTTCTTTAAAAAATGATTCGTAAGACTTAAAGATTAATGAAAAAGAAAAAGAAAAAAAACTAGAAAAAGAGATATATAATACCTAACACAACCTTGAAATAAACAAATAATATCATCCATCCCTACTTTTATTTTTTCTATCTCTACATTGATTAAATATTTCAGTGCGGATCTGACTGCAGTCCATTTTTAGGTGATGTGACATATCGTCCCGAAACTGTGAAAGAGTACAAAACATGCCGGAGCAAACACAATTATCATTCGAGGGAGCTCTCGCCTTCAATTTTTTATAATCAAATTTTAATTAATAATTTTTGTTAATTTTATTATTATAATTTATTGAATCATATATATTAATTAAATATTAATTTTAAAAATTATAACAGTAAAATTAATAAAAATCAATGATTAAGAGTTGGTCGTAAGAATTCGTAATCGAAAAGAGATTATAAATATAACCTCACTCTTATTATTTTATGGGTTTCCATTCTATCATTTAACATGATCACAAAAAGTTTCCTACACACACAACATTTTGTAGGGCCTGCATGTTTTTTTTTGAAAAAAAAATTTGGCATGCAAAACGAATCTCTATAACATTACACAATCATTTTTCTTACAACATAACTCTTATAAAACCCTTATTGGGTTTTATAATTCTCATCAACATGAGAATTACAATTTTTCTACACACCCTTCGATTTTTGTGCTGACATGGGTCCTATATATAATTTTTTCTAACAGATGGGTCTCACATGCTTTTTATCTCTACACCATGAGATTTCAATTCTCCTTCAACATGATAATTATAAAACCCTAAAACAATATGTTTAGCTGCTTACCATATATATATATATATATATATATATATATATATATATATATATGTTTAACTGTTGCAGGAGATATATAAACCCTTTATGAAAGTTAGTTAAAAATCTCAATTCGTGTGTCTCACCTTCAATATATCATGTGTAACACTTCGTGTTCACCCATGATATTAACTTATTATGGTATTAAGCGCAACAAAATAATTGAGAAAATATTAAGGAAATTCCTTTACTGTCACTTAAGCTTATCACTTAATCATTTATTTTTATATAAAAATATGAGTTAATTTTTTCCTTTCTTAAACATGTTATTCAACTCAACTTTACTTAATCATAGTCTATATAATTTATACCTCTACTTATTCAATTCATTTTTAGATAGATTAAAGCTTGATTAACCCTTAAGTAATGGATATACATGTTAGGATTCTAAATCCTGGTAGAAAAGTTTATATAGCTCCCCTAGGGTTCCGTACCCTTAGAGAATCACTTAATAGCACAATAGAGTTTACAAGTCCTTTCACTAAAGAATAATCAAAAGAAACAAACTCTACCGTCATGATATAGCATGAGCCATTTAGTTGAGTACTTTCAAGATTGGGATTTCATGGTTTTCTATCAATTCTAATATTTCACAATGTCAAACTAAACATCAATATTTCCAACAAGGTATAGCATGAGCCATTTAGTTGAGTACAATCAGAGTTATACAACTCCCAAGGCAGCTGTCCTATACTGACTTCTGCAAGTGAGTTAACCTTCTCACAAGAAATTCCTGGGAATTCATGAGTGCTCTAAAATTACTAGATTTTGGATATGATAAACTATACTTTTTGATCTTTCTAGTGAGATATTATATAACCTCAATAGGATTTGTACATCCCAAGTTATGCATGTCGCCAGTGTAACAGCCCGTGTTAACCCGGATTGTTAACATACTACCGTATTAAGCCATGCTTAATTAAAATGCGTAGTAACTTTTTCTTTAATTCAATTATGACGTCATTAACCTTAGCCAAGTTGATTACTTAATCAATTTCATAAAATAATGCTTGTAAGTAGATTGCAAGACAACTAACTGTAATACCTCATATATAAATGTAAAGTAAGTATCTAAGTCACAGGAGTACAACACATAGCCTGGACCAAAATCCTGATACATTAATACAACTTTAATTTAAACAAGGCATACTCAAGTCTATGTGGCATGGACAAACCCCATGCTCACCAAATAAGGCAACAATGCCCAACATCAGTCTCAACTCAAATATCATAAAGGTAGCATAAAAATAAACAACAGTCAATATCCAGCATCCAACACGTCAGCATATCACAATAATATCTAACTTAGCTCTGGCCTCCTGCCACTAGGAGTCTCAGCCCCTGGGTTCCCTGAACCTGAAATAAGCGTCCACAAACGTGGGGTGAGATCTCTAACCAGAAATCTCAGTAAGACAAGGGGTCCTCAAGGATCTTCCACCCCAAGCTCACTTACATGTGCAATATAAGTTCTAAAAGCAGTAATTTCCAATATAAGTTCCTAAAGTATGCAGTGCAACAGATATTCGTGCCATTTGTGTTTATACTATCTACTGGCCAGAGAAATGTAGGAATACGTCTATACCCACATGAGTACAAGGAACACCGCTTGCACCTCACCCACAGCCTCACCATATCATATGTACCACATACTCAAGCTTACCGTAAAGGTGGACACCACATTGCATATCATAAAGGCACAATTCATATAACAGCTCAACAACATTTCCAAATATCAAAAGCATGTAACACAGCATGCATATAACCATATCCCCATGGGACATGGTGGAACCACAACATGGCTAAACCGAGGACACGAAAGCTTACCTTGCAAGCTAACACCCAAAGCCAATAGTCCACAGCTCAAAGTCCAAACACAACAGAACCACAATCTGTTATGGACCAACACTATATCAATAATTATGCACCTCAAGCATACAACTTAAAGACAATGCCTTTCCTTTATGTTTTACGTCTTAAGGCTCCATACAAAGCCATAAGCCCTTAACCACTTAGTTCTGACTTAGTTCAATTAATACAGAAGTTCAATTTCCTCAATCTAGGGTCCACAAACCACCAATTGCCTACTGTATGCACAGTAAAGATATTGTTCTTCGAAATCCCAGAATATCCAGATATTCCTTGGGGCATATCCGAATATGCAATATCCAGATATCTTACTGGCTATATCAGGATATACAATATCCGGATATCCAGATCCCCATATCCGGATATCAATATCCGGATATCTGTTCGACAAATATCCGAATATTTCACTACATAATGCAGTTCTGCATTTTCGTGAAGATATCCTTCCAAGGTCCAACTTTTACCAATTCAATACGTTCAAGACTCCATCTTTAAACACATACAGATTTACTTATGTGTTGGTTACTTGTTAAACCCCTTAACATACCAAGATACCACCTTTAAGCCACAAAAACACAAGATCAAGTTAAGGTGACTTACCCCAAGGCTTAAACAGCAACTCAAAGTGCCTTTGGAGCTCACAATGCAGCTCCTAAGTCCAGCACACCTAAGAACACGAAAATGCTACACCAAAGGTTGGTTCTTGGCACCAAAGGTCCCTCCTTGGACCTCACAATGGCATGACCAAGGCCCACAACACTCAACTCTCCAAACCAGCACTCAAAACCCACCCAACAGTGGCTGAGTGTACATCAAATGCTGCTTCACACCCTCACAACCCACCCTACTAAGTGTTTGCAAGAAGAAGGAGGAAGAATCATGGAGGAAAATGGCCCTAGACTCTTGAAATGAGAAGAGAACCAATGAAACAGTACATGGAGGTGCTGGTCAGCCTCAAGACTCACGTAGAGTAGTTAGGTTTTTAGGGTTTTGTGCCATAATTTAGTATATATAGGCCACAAAGGATTAAACACGCAGTATCATCGCTAATTGCTACGCTTAGCATTTTAATCCCAGACTTAGGATTCTTGTCCTACTCATTTTTCTAAGATTTTTCATATTTTTTATTTTATTTTTCGGAACAACTTTTCGGTACACGCTTTTCCATAGCCAATATCAGTTATGGCACCAGTTCTCATTATTTTGACTTGAAACTTGTTTTACAAGTCCTACATATTATTCTAGTAATTATCATACACTTATTATAATTTTTCGGGATACTTTTTCGGTACGCATTTATACTGACTAGCAGAACCGGTATCTGAACTTTTCTTCTGAAAAGTGACTTTCAGCATTCTTACTCACTTACTATAATTATTTAAGCCAAATAATAATTATTAAGATCAATTATGCAATCATTTCCTAATTATCACATTTATTTAATTAATCTCCTTAATTAGCGGTGCGGTTTCTTACATTCACCCCACATTTTTAAGGATTTTGTCATCAAAATCAGAAACATACCTATCTCGGAAGTCGGGATACTGCCGGAGAATCTCGTCCTCTCGCTCCCATGTACACTCCTCGGGACTACGTCCAGTCCACTGCACTTTGACCATTTGAATAGTCTTGCTTCTAAGCTGCTTCTCGCCTCGATCGAGAATCTTGAGTGGTCCGACGAGAGTCTTTAGGTTCTCCCGAACATCCACATCATCCGGTTGCACCACGTGCGAAGGATCCGCTATGTACCTCCGAAGCTGAGATACGTGAAACACGTCGTGGATGTTGGCTAAGTTCGGAGGCAAGGCAAGTCGATAGGCAACAGGTCCTACTCTACCAAGGATCTGGTATGGCCCAATAAATCGCGGGCTCAACTTCCTCACTCTGAGTGCTCGTCCAACACCGGCGACAGGTGAAAGTTTCACAAACACGTGCTCACCCTCACTGAACTCCAGTGGAGGATGCTTGACATCGTAGTAGCTCTTCTGGCGATTCTGCGCCTGCTTCAACTTTTCCCTGATCATCTGGATCTGCTGGGTAGTTTCTTGGACAAAGTCCAAGCCAAAAAACTCTTTGTCTCCAACCTCAGACCAGCAAGTAGGAGTTTGACACCTCCTACCATACAGCGCCTCGTAGGGTGCCACGCCCAGGCTAGCATGAAAACTATGGTTGTACGAAAATTCCACCAATGGAATGTACCTATCCCATGCTGAACCCTGATCGAATGTGTAAGCCCTCAACATGTCCTCCAATGTCTGGATGGTCCACTCAGTCTGTCCGTCAGTCTGAGGATGATAGGCGGTACTCAATCTCAACTGTGTACCAAAAGCTCCCTGCAGCGCCTCCCAAATCCGAGATGTGAACTTCGGGTCCCTATCACTGATGAAACTCTCGGGCACCCCGTGAAGCCTCACAATCTCGCGGACATATAGCTTGGCCAACTGCTCTTTAGTGAAGCTCACCTTCACTGGAAGAAAATGGGCAGACTTCGTCAGCCTGTCCACAATGACCCAGATGGAATCACATCCTGCCTGAGTCTTCGGGAACCCAACCATGAAGTTCATGGAAATACTCTCCCATTTCCACTGTGGAATCTCAAGAGTTTGAAGCTTACCAGACAGTTTCTGGTGCTCAATCTTCACTTTCTGACATATAAAGCACTTGGACACGTAGACCGCTATGTCTTTCTTCATGCCCGGCCACCAAAAATTTCTCTTTAAGTCCTGGTACATTTTTGTAGCACCAGGGTGGATAGTAAACTGGCCCTTATGAGCCTCTGCCATAACCTCCTCAGTCAATGGCCCTCGAGGGATTACAACCCTCTTCTGGAACAGCAGCAATCCATCCTCATTCCAAGACATACCGTCTTGATTCTTCACATAATCAAGGCACTCTCTTTGCACTTACGCCTCTTTAATCTTTTCCATTAGCTCATTTATCACTTATGCTATTTCCATCTCGAGAAGTGCGCCCCCAAATAAGGAGTTCACTCTCAGGTATCTGAACTTTTCTATCACATCATAGTCGCTCCTCATCAAGCTGGATAACCTCACGGATTTCTGGCTCAAAGCATCAGCTACCACATTGGCCTTGCCAGGATGGTACCTCAACTCAAAGTCTCAGTCCTTCAAGAACTCCATCCATCTCCGATGTCTCATGTTCAACTCCTTATGTGCAAACAGATATTTCAAACTCTTGTGGTCACTAAATACAGCAAACTTCATACCATATTGGTAATGCCTCCAAATCTTGAAAGCAAATACAATAGCTGCCAACTCCAAGTCATGAGTCGGGTAGTTCTCCTCATGAGGTTTCAATTGCCTCGAAGCATAAGCAACCGTTTTCCCTTTCTGCATCAGCACACAGCCTAGCCCCGTCCCAGAGGCATCACAATAAAGCTCAAACTGCTCTGCAGGATCATGAAGGACTAACACAGGAGCAGTAGTCAGTCTCTCCTTCAACTCCTGGAAGCACTCCTCACATTCATGTGTCCACACAAATAGAGTCTCCTTTCGGGTAAGGCGAGTCATCGGTAACACCATCTTGGAGAATCCCTCAATGAACCTCCTGTAGTACCCTGCCAAGCCTAAGAAGCTTCTCACTTCTGTAACCGTTTTGGGTCTTTCCCAATCCATCATGACCTTAATCTTGTTAGGATCAACTGCAACTCCATCAGCGGAAATCACATGACCCAGAAATCTCACCGACTTGAGACAAAACTTTCGCATAAAGCTTTTTCTCTTTCAACACTTGCAACACAATCTTCAAGTGCTCAGTATGCTCCTCCTCTATCTTGGAGTAAATCAAGATGTCGTCAATGAAGACGATCACAAACTGATCCAGGTACAGCTGGAAGATCCTGTTCATGTAGTCCATGAACACTGCGGGTGCATTGGTGAGTCCAAATGGGATCACCAAATACTCATAATCACTATATCTCGAACGAAACGCGGTCTTTGGGACATCCTCCGGCTTTACTCGTATCTGATGGTATCCAGATCGGAGATCAATCTTCTAATACACACAAGCACCCCTGAGCTGATCTAACAAATCATCAATGCGTGGAAGGGGATACTTGTTCTTGATTGTCACCTTGTTCAACTGCCTGTAGTTGATGCACAATCGCGTAGTACCACCTTTCTTTTTTACAAATATGACCGGTGCTCCCCAAGGAGACACACTCGGCCGAATGAAGTCTTTCGCCGAAAGATCCTCAATATGCTTCTTCAGCTCTGCCAACTCCGGTGGCGACATCCGATATGGAGCTAATGAAATAGGCCCCACACCAGGCAACAAGTCAATGGAGAACTCTATCTCCCTCTGTGATGGAAACTCAGGAATCTCCTCGGGAAACACCTCGAGGAATTCCCTCACCACAGAAATTCCAGTGAGATCCTCCTGTGTCCCACTCACCAAACCTCCCAACTTGATATAGCCAAATGCCCCTGCTCTCAAGGCCCTCCTCGCTTGCAGGACTGAAATGAACGGTGAGGAACAGGTTGTGGACCCACCCGGAGACATCACCACTCTCTTGGCACAACAATCAATCAATGCATAGTTTCTGGACAGCCAATCCATGCCCAGAATAATCTCCAAGTTGGGCATAGGCAATCCTATCAGATCTACCGAGAAGTCACGGCCATCCCACTGAAACGCTAAATCGCGATGGACAGTAGAGGTCAAACATTTTTCTCCGGTGGCGGTGGTCACCTGTAACACCCCTTAGAGGACAGGTCTGAAGTGTTAACATTTCTTAACAACATGAATAACGTGGAAGTTCTACCCTAAGCATGATTCTCTTTATATATATTGAAGAACTAAATTTGTTCTTACTTTTTCTAAGTCAACGGTCTTATTTGTCCATTCATACTTCCCTTATGTGAGGTTCATCATTATATACTCCTACTATGTTAAAATGTATAGCCCTATACGCGATCACTTTTTATCTTATGTTACTTATTTCCGCCAGGCCCTTCTAGTACGTCATATGGATAGAGTCCTAGCCGTATGTGCATTTCTAATCCATTATGTCATATAACAAACTTAGTCAATAATCCGCATACAATAATACTAGCCAAGCACATAGGTCATACGATTCAATTGCATAGTTCATCAACATTAAAATCAATAAACCCAAAAACGTACCAACATAGTTTCTTACAACAGAAATCTAAAGTAGCATAGTTAACATAGTCTATTACAGTCATCCCATTTTAAAATTCAAAATATCACTTAATCTTTAGGGATTGAGTGAGATCATATTCTCCGAAAACTTCCACAAATGTATAATGCATAGCTTCTATATGCTGCCCTTCGTTACAAAGGGTAGTAATCTTATCCTTTATTTTCTGTATGGGGTCATCCTCCTGTCGTACCAGCCTTTTTCCTTTCCTTACCCACTTGGTCATTTTTACCTGAAAAGGGGGGAACCCCAAAGAGGGGTGAGATTGGGGGTATCAGTAAGGACTCATAGTTTGAGCAACCTCCAAACCATGATGCTTACTCCTGCAATAGTCACATAACAGCATATACAATAATAGAATGGAAACTTTGAAACATAGTTTGGAAGATAAATCATGCTTTCAAAACATCATACCAATCCTGCTATGACTATTACTCTCCATGGTCCTACGGATGAATACCCAGGGTCTTCTTAGGTTGCCTCTGTGGTATTAGTGCATAGGCCATCATTATACATCTTGCATGAACAAAACATTAGTTCCAAATAGCCAAACATATCACTGTATAGCATCACATAACATATTGCAGTCAAACCAACACTTTACATAAAGAGGGTGGCAACCATAGGGAAACTACTTCTACAACCATAAATCACTTACAGTAAGATCGTGTCTTTTCACTTTCCAAGAATTCGGGTTTGGTTCCGTGAGCAATTCCAACGCTTTGGTCTCCCTTTGTACTTTTGGTTCGGCCTAATCAAGTAATGAGGTTTAATAGGTGAATCTAAAAACTTACCTAATCCATATATCTTATCTAGGTTCGGTCCTTAAGGTATTAGGACTTAGAAGATGATTCTTACATTCTAGATTCTTGCTTCACATTCTAACAATTGGTTCACCTAAGAATCCCATTTTAACAAGGTTTTTCTTTCTTTTTAATTCTCAAGAATCTAGATGAGGAGAGAATATTTGTATTCCTTTAGCCCTTATCACCCGAACATGTTCAAGAGGAATAGATACCATAACTCAAACGCTTAGACTAGGGAACCTTACCTTAGGTGATGATGCTCGATGGAGAGTTTCTGCCCACCTTGCACGAGTTCTTCAAGGAAATTTGTAAGTTATTCTGGATATCTCCTTACCCACAATATGTTGATAGTCGAAGCTTAGTGAGGACAAGTGAGGATTCTTTGTTTTCCTTTGGTTTTCTTTTCAAGTTTGAGAGAGTGAGGGAATTTGTATGGCTAGGGTGGGAAAAAGGCTTTGGGAAATCTATTTTATCTAAGTCCCTTAATCATCATACCTAGGAGAGGAGAGGTTAGGTTATGAGGTTGAGTGTGCAGGTTAGGCAATTCTCTCACCCTGTCCAAGGAGTCATGTG
This sequence comes from Gastrolobium villosum, assembly GCA_032173675.1. NCBI lineage: Eukaryota > Viridiplantae > Streptophyta > Magnoliopsida > Fabales > Fabaceae > Gastrolobium > Gastrolobium villosum. Next base: position 40,273 of record JAVKPL010014804.1, on the reverse strand, counting down.
CATGAGGGTGACTCTTGGATGTCCTACCTAGAAGAATTACACATTATCATCCACTTAGGAAGTGGTGCGCATGGGGAGAGGGAAAGTCCTTGTGTGGCGCCTAGGGTGGAGGTGTCATGAAAGAGAGACCTTTGGATTTCCTACCTAGAAGTAATACTCCTCATTACTCTCTTAGGTTATGATGCGCATGGGGGAGTGGAAAAGTCCTTGTGTGTGCTACACTAAAGTGTGTAAGACAATCATTGCGCCTAGGGAATTTGTGAAGGAGTGGTTCCACTTCCTATCATTAATGGAGGGAAGCCTTTGAGGCTTGTGGCTCTTGACATGCGCCTAGGGAGTTGGGAGTTGGTTCCACTTTCTAATCATTAATGGGAGGAAGCCTTTGAGGCTTGTGACTCTTGATATGCGCCTAGGGGGTTGGGAAGTTGGTTCCACTTTCTAATCATTAATGGGAGGAAGCCTTTGAGGCTTGCGACTCTTGGTATGCGCCTAGGGAGTTGGGGAAAGAGTTTATGATTCTTTAACGCATCATCTTGGGAGGAGAAGAGGCACTTGCCTTCTTGCTTCCACTTGGCCGTGACTTGGTAAATGGGGGAACCAAGTTCATTTAATACTTTGTTCTTATTGGTTGCATGTAGTGGCATTCATTCCTTAATTGCCACGTCACCCCTTATAGGTTCTTGGACTTGGGTTTATTGTATTACTAAGTGGGTCCACGAATTGGGCTTCTTAGTGGGTTGGGGTTTCTTTGCATTATGGGCCAAGACTACATTAGGTAATGGGTTCGGCCCACTTGGCCTTTTGGGGTTAGATTCCCATGGAACTTAGTGAATGGGCCAAGTCTTATCCTTTGCATGTTGGGTTCGGCCCAAGGAGTGTCTTTGGGTTGGAATCACACTAAGTTGGGCTTCTCATGTTTAAGTTTGAGGTGAGCTTAGTCTAAGGTTATACAACTTCAAGAGTCATGAGTTTGGGCCATTAAGGTCTTTAGTTATTGTGGGTTCAACTCATTAGGTTCTTTGTTTAGCCATACTTGACTTGGGCTAGTCATACATAACTATCATTAATTGAATTGTCCACAAAGATTTATTAATAACAGTGGCTACATAATTTAGGTTTATTACATCCACCCTGCCTTAATAAAATTTTTGTCCTCAAAAATTACAATCAATCTAAGTCGGGATATTGCCGTCGGATCTCATCTTCACGCTTCCAGGCTGCTTCTTCAGGAGTCCTTCCTTGCCATTGTAATTTAACCATCGGGATCACCTTGCTGCGGAGTCGTTTCTCTTCTCTATCTAAAATCTTGCATGGTGTCACCAGAATCTTCAAATTGGGTCTCACTTCAACAGTATCCGGTAATACTACATGGGAGGGGTCCGCCAAATACTTTTTCAACGGACTTACATGAAATACATCATGAAGGTTTTCCAGGTTAGGTGGCAATGCTAATTGATAAGCTACTGGTCCTACCCTTCTCAGAATTTGATAGGGACCGATATATCATGGACTTAAATTCCGTACACCAAGAGCTCTGTCGATACTAGTAACAGGGGAGAGTCTGACGAATACATGATCCCCTATTTCAAACTCCAGGGGTCGGTGTTTCAGGTTATAGTAACTCTTCTGTCGGTCTTGGGCTTTTCGTAGTCTGTCGCAAATCATCTTGATCTGTTCCGTCGTTTCTCTGACCATGTCTGGTCCGAACAACTCTCTGTCGCCAACTTCTTCCCAGCAGGTAGGAGTACGACACTTTCTTCCATAAAGTGCTTCGTACGGAGCCATACCGATACTGGCATGATGACTGTTATTGTAAGAGAATCTTGCCAATGGCAGGTACTGATCCGAACAACCTTCTTTCTCTAAAGCGCAGGACCGTAACATGTCTTCGAGGGTTTGTATTGTCCTCTCCGTCTGTCCGTCGGTCTGGGGGTGATAAGCCTTAATCGCAGTTAGGTCCCGAATGCCTGTTGCAATGAAGACCAGAATCAGGATATAAACTTAGGATCCCGATCACTGATTATGTTCTCTGGGATGCCATGAAATCTTACGATTTCCTTTACATAGATTTTGAGCCAACTTTTTAGTCGTATAAGTCCCTTTTACTGGTATGAAGTGTGCTGATTTGGTCAATCTGTCGACCACTACCCAGATGGCATCGTAGCCTGCTTGGGTTCTGGGTAAACCTGTCACGAAGTCCATAGATATGCTTTGCCATTTCCACTCCGGAATGTTCAGGGGTTGTAGGGTGCCTGCCGGTCGTTGATGTTCGATCTTTACTTTCTGGCATACCATGCACTTGGTCACGTACCTTCCCACGTCTCTTTTCATTCCTTTCCACCAGAAGGTCTTCTTAAATTCTGCGTACATCTTGGTGGCTCCTGGGTGTATTGAGTATTGGCTCTTGTGTGCCAGCTCCATGACTTCCTCTCTCAGGAGTTTTGTAGGGACAACGATTCTCCCTTGAAGTGTAATTAGGCCTTGCTGGTTCAGGCTAACACCAGGCTGGTTTCTCAGTCTCTTCCAACAATCAACGGCTTGTTGAGCTTGTTTGATCCTTTCCAAGAGTTCGTCTATGATCTGCACTGCCCAATATTCGGCTCCGCGTTCGCTATTTACCACTGCTAAGTTCAAGTTCTGGAATTCCTCCATCAGCTGATGCTCCGCTATTATCATGTTCGCAACTCCTCTGGTTTTTCTGCTCAAAGTGTCTACGACTACATTCACCTTACCAGGATGGTATTGTAATTCAAAGTTGTAGTCCTTTATGAACTCCATCCAACGGCGTTGTCTCATGTTCAGCTCTTTTTGGTCGAATAAGTACTTGAGGCTCCTGTGATTAGGGGTGTTCGCGGTCTGGATTGGATCGGTTTTGAAGCAAAAAACCATCTGATCCAGCTCCTTCGGTTTGGTCATTACATCATCCGATCGGTTTGATTTTTTTTTTCAAATCCGATCCAATTTTTTTCGGTTTGGATTGGGTCGGTTTTCAGTTTTTTGAAAAGCCAAAAAAACAAAACTTAAAAGAATTATTTTCAGAAAAAATGACGATGTTTCAAAACATTTCAAACGTTGATCAGAATTGCTTCACATGTCTTGTACATCAGTTCAAGGCTCAAAGAGACTAGAGTTCGTCCCAAAATTAATCATCTGACATCATTATAAGATCTACACGTTGATCAGAATAGTGAATATACCAATGACATTCAGTAGTATCTTTCTTCATCCCCCTGTTTCTATCAAAGAAGCCATCAAGTATATGCATTATCTTTTCATGACAGTACAACATACAAAAGAAATGCAGTGCTTAAAGCAGAATCAACCAATTTTTGTAAGAAACAGCTTAACACATACAAATGGTAGCAGACAAGCATAAACAAACACTTAAAACTTGACAAAACTCAACTCAGCAATAACCAAAGTGATCAAAATGAAAATAACTGTCACAGAATAACAAAAAAAATGGCACACACTAAAGAGTTGTAGATTGTGAATATGTTCTGGACAAAGAAACAACAATCCAACACTAATCAGAGATACTAAAACCCATATCCTGCATCACAAAACAAATCAACAATAAAACATCATGGAATAGAATGATTCACTGATGAGATTTTCATCAAACATGTGATGTGGGAGTACTAAATCATCAAGGACGTTGGAAGTATATTTCACTAGCCATGTTTAAATCAATCAACAATATAAACCCCTGCTCTTTTCCAGTCTTCAACAATATTCAAGACACGAGCATGAGAACAACATGAGTTAAAGAAATATTACCCAATAATTATTGTCCAGTCTCAAAAACGTTATGTCACAGCCACACAGAATAAAAGGCGATTGTTTGAAACCAACGAAAAATGAAGGAAAATACTATTGCTTCATCACACGAATAACGGGAAGAAATTTAGAAATCTACTTTTGCTATACCTTTATCATGCCCTTGATGCAAATAAAATCAAGTGTTACAGTACCTTTGTTATATGTTTAACGGAAGAGACAAACGTTGATTTTTGAGAAGAAAGAGATATGCTACTGGTGCCAGAGCGTGAGTGACTGAGAAGAGTGAGAGACTGAGAGGATGGCAAGACTCAGATGCCACTGGTGAGTTTGGATGAATTAGGTTTAGAACTTTGGTTGGGTTTAAAACTAATGGGCTATATACCAACAAAAAAAAACTAATGGGCTAACGCACGGGTGGATTTAAAACTTTGGGACGGCTATCATTTGGGATGTGTATAATTTGGTAAAAAAAAAAGTTTGGTTCGGTTTGGATTGGACCGGTTTTCAACATCAAAACCGAAAACCGATCCAATCCAGTAAATTTTTTCGGTTTTTTTCGATTTTCGGTTTTTGCGGTTTGAATCGGTTTGGATCGGTTTATGAACACCCCTACCTGTGATCACTGTACACTGTTAGAGTTGCACCGTACAAGTGATGACGCCATATCTTCAAGGTGAACACGATCGTAGCTAATTCTAGATCGTGTGTGGGGTAGTTTTCTTCGTGCGGCTTCAGTTGTCGGGATGCGTACGCTACTGGTCTTCCGTGTTGCATAAGTACACAACCCAAGCCTATCTTGGAGGCATCACAATACACCTCGAATGGTTCTTCCGGGTTTGGCAGCGTGAGTACCGGAGCTGTTGTCAGCATTTTCTTTAATTCTTGAAAACATGCTTCACATTCTTGGGTCCATACGAAGGTGTAACAGCCCGTTACGTACCGGTATTGTTAACATTAATTATGATATTAAGCGCAGTTACAATCACAGCAGTTCATTTATAAAAATGAGAATAAACTTTTTCCGATTATTACGCGAACAGTAAAGGTATAAAAAGCGTAATAATAAAAAGCTGTGACCGTAACTGAAACACTAGCGGAAGACTTTCTTAACTATTTATACACTTTATTTTATTACCTACAAGATACTAAGGGGTTCCCATAAACCCACTTAGCCAATTCCTCATTTTTTTACGTTTTTACCACTGACAGGATTTGCCAATCTGTTTTTCTATGCACACAAAATAAAAATCCAAACTTAAACTCCAGGTTATCTTTTTTCCTTATTCACTTACCTTTCTATCAAGCTATCACACACTCAATTTTGAGCTCGTGAGCTTCGGTTATCGCCGTTTGAAGTTGGACAAACAACATTGCCTACCAACTCCAAAACAGCATAAAACGTCCAAACTTCACGGAATAAACTGCACCTAACCACAAGGAAACTGCCTCTCAAACTTTTACACCATAAACTAGACACCTCAAACTTCGATTTGATATATCGTACGCTTAATTTGACCAAGTAACGAAGCGGGAAGTAATTTCCCAACACAGAACTGAATCTGCCCACTGGTGGTGGCCAGAACAGGGCAGTGCGTGACAACAGCCCCCATGGGCTGCGCACACCACCAATGAACCTAGGCTTTTGACAAAACGTAGGGGACATCTTAAGCTTCAAAATGGCATATGGAACGTCCCAATCGGACCACTATGGAGAGAGATACGCTCCTCCAAAGTTCACCCAAAAACTGCCAATTCTACAGAAAATTCACCAGAGTTTTCTTTGTATTTCCTAAAATCCCCAAATTTGCATAACCTGTTTAACACCACTAATACACCTGAAATCCAGCAAAATCCAATGGGTGGCACACACAAGGTCCATAAACAGTTTACTTTCAATTTCAATGCATAAAACATAAACAGTTTATTTCAATCATAAAACATAATACGGACCTATAAACCTAGGCCTAAAGCCCTTCCATCATATTACATACATCCATGGTACATTTACAACACTGGATTACATTTACATTTACAACTTTAACTTTAAACTACAATTATTTACATATTACACTTCACTTGCCAAATAAATCCATAAACTAAAATGACATGATAGCTAAACTCTACACCACTGCTCCACTCGTCATCATGCGGGCTTCTTGCCCGCTGCTCCATATCCACTGGTACACCCTGAAATAATGTCCCGAGACGGGGTGAGATATACGGATATATCTCAGTAACCAAGAGGTTCTGGAGAAAACTCCACACAATGGTTCACTTCGATGTATATCAATAATATAAAAACAAAACCATTGTTATAAAACGGGATAAAGCAAGGGATTTAGAGAAAAGGGGATATATATCAGAACAACTACGACATGCGGGATGGTAGCTACCAATACCACGCCATGTCCTCGGCTATACGCCTATGGGTACTACCCCTGGCGTGTTCATAGAACAACCCACCAAGGTACCCCTTCCAACCATATACACCCGAGACAACCTAGTGTGCTCCTATCTGGTACATAAGTACCCACTGTGATAATGCACATGCATGCTCATGCTGTTCTACACTATTCATACACACTTCCTACCATTGCTATCAACTAGCAAGGTGGAACACAAAAGGGGAAAAAGCCCCAGTACCAAGAGGTTACCTTTTTGTTTTCCTTTCACAAAGCTCCGCAGAACTCCAATTGCAGCTTGATTCACAGGGAACGCCTCAATCCACTTGATCCAGGACCGAGGAAAATCCATTGTTTCACTGTTCCAAGTCTATGTCCACGTACGGCAACCTGTACAACCATGCACAGCCGTCAGTTTCAGTCACAATACGTCAAAACGCGAAAACGTCAATTTCCCCTACTCTCCCTCTAAGGTTCAGCCATTATAGGGTAATTTTAGGTTTTATTTTTCTAAATTTTCTTTCTCATTTTATTTCACTTACTTAGGTTACCGAAAGGCTAGTTCAATCGCCGTTTTTCGGTTTTACGACTTTTTCGCAACGTTTTGCGAATTATTACACTTTACGCACATTTTGCCACTTTCAACACTTATTATTTTTACATTGATTCTTCCACATGCCAATCACCACACAACTCATCTAATGACTTTTCCATCACACAACACAACACCAAAGTGTTCTAAAACATCAATTTGCTCAATTGTACATAAATGGCCTAATCTTGGTTAGTCCAAACCAAGGATTTCCACTCAATTCCTATGGCCCACAACTCACATAATCACTTCCTAACATCATATAATCACACTACAATTCACTATACCACACATTAACACAAAACTCAAAAATTCCATTTCATCCACCAATTTTTTTCTAAGTTAAAATCCATTTTTTTCGCTTAAAATTTTCATTGCATTTCTAGCATTAATACATCATTCTAAGACATTATCATCTAATAGACATTTTCCATTTGAGCTCTCTAACACCACATATCACAAAATCCCTCTTTAGGGTCCATAATCAAAACTCAAAATTCAACCAATGAAATGTTGAAATAACTCACCCAATTGCACGGTATATGGCTCCACCTAAGTATAATCCACCATTGGAGCATTTAAAAGCTCCAAGAACACAATTTTCTCCAAGATTTCGAATCTGATTTTTGCCCAGATCTCTCCAAATACGCGGTTTCAAGGCTCAAGAGTGGTACCAATGTGTTTAGAAGGTATTTTCCATCAAGATTCAACACAAACTTTGTTGAATTTGGTTGAGTATAGCTTGGTTTAGGGGAGGAGGAAGATTTGCCCAAAAATGAGGAAAAATGGGGCTGTTGGACGCTGCTTGAAAAAGAAGAAACATGAATTGAAGGAAAATGAATAGTGTTTAAGAAGTGTTTATTTGACTTTAAGTGGGTACCGGATCCCACGTGATTTAAAACTCACCCGAATTTCCCTCCGATCATCACTAAAATTCACTATTTAAAAACCTAATGAGAAATTATAATTTTTCATCTTAACAAAATCCTTTAATTTTACTCTTTCAGATAAAAATTTGGAGCTTTCCGGTTGTTCGGAAAAACACTACTTTAAGGTACAGCGCGCTCCGTTGACAAACTTTCACAATTTGACTTAAATCCCTTAAATATTATCAGAAATCATATTTCCTATTTCTATGGACCATTTAAAATCAATATTTGAAACCTAGAGCTCAAAATTCCACTGGCACGTTTTACGGTGCAACCTGAATGCGGTATTTTTACCCGCGAAAAACACTATTCACTGATTTTTCTGAAACTTGCCTATCCACTCAATTTTTCGTTCTGAATCCATTTCCAGGCTTATTTTTATCATCTGAGACCTCCTGCTCAATTTTTACCTTCCTAGGGTTGCGTGTTGGCTAATTACCGTTTTGCCCTTTCTTTGTATTTTGGCCTAATCTTTGGGATTTTCACTACTCCTTCGCTTAATTGCTCACTTAACACTTTAATTACTTAATTTAGAATTGTGAGGTGTTATAATCACCCCACCTTTTAGAATTTTGTCCGCAAAATTACATCTTAACGGTCCCGTAACACGGGGTGTAATCGAAAATCTCATCTCTGTGGTATCCATGATTACTGAGCCCTTCATAAACTTGATAACTTTGGGTATCTGACCCCTTAACTCATTATATCTTTCACTGTTTCCTTAAACCACTGTTGCTTTTTCGTTCACTGTAGTTCATAATATACTCATTTCACACTTGTCATTTATGGTGCCACGACCTTCAATTCACAATACTTTAAGCTCTTCACGGCTTACGGTTACACTTTCACCAATTCATCGGTAATAGACGACCACATTACAATTTATTTGTCTCACTTCATCTCATTTTCATCTTCATCTGTCTTTCTGACCCAATGCCGTTTCCAAACATCTCTAGTTGTTTCCATAATAGTCTCTAATTGTTTTCATGTATCTTCACACTTTCTTTAGCACTTAACTCTTTTTGATGTCCTCACTGTTTCAACCGTACTCAGACATACTAGTCCTTTCCATTACTGTTACTACTCTTATGATTTAGTTGTTTTCTTAGCTTTCACCGAAGCACATCCTTTCTAGTTTCAAGGGCACTTTGTCGTTTCTTATGATTTCGACTCACATTAATTTCTATACTCATATACATTATTTTTCCTTGTCACGTGTCTTCACCTCTTCTTAGGTACTCACCACTATATTTTTCTCCTTGTGATACGAAACTAACAACCCTCACAACAGTTTATCTCTCCGATTAACCTTTTAAGGTCTTTTAACCACACACAGTCCTGACTCTTTCCATCTAGTAATCATATTCATAATTTGCTTTCACTGTTACTCTTTTCGTTAACTAAACCATCTCAATTTTATCAACTCAGTCAGCTCAATTCTCTACTCAGACCTCTCACTGTATAAACACAACACTCATCAATGACCTCCATATCGAGGACTCATGCTTAATATTTTCACCCACTAACTATTTTCAACTTTCATTCCACTTCGATGTTACCGCTTAACCTTATGTTCCACTCATTTATACCACTTTCTCGTAATCATAATCATTTAATCCTGGATGTCAAACTCAAACCACTGTTTCTTTACAGCTTTACTCACTTCCACTAAACACTTTGGAACAAATCAATTTCCGACCCACTTCACTATTAACTGATAGACTATTTAGAATACCATATCTCTCATATACAAGTCCTATTCGCTAGGAATCCTGGACACTCAATTATCAAGTCACTTAAAATTTATTCCATTATTGCAACCACTTCTATAATTCCCCACCAGTTGGTATATCAGTCTCTCAGAATATTCAAAATTACCATAAAAACTCGTCTATACCTCATTAGTACTTAATCAAAACATCATCAATCATGGTGCATTTTCCACACACTTTCCACCATAAGTGGCATATACGATTACATACAACATTTCTCAATCTACTTTACCAACAAAACCAAGCTATTCACTCTTTGGTAATCAATTACAACTATAGTTCCCATCTATTAATACACTTTCGCACTTGACTCTATTTCAATTTATCTTTTCCTTAGGGCTCACACTTTACTGTTTTAACCTAAGATCTTGATCATCACTAGCCTTCCTAGAAGGACACTTACTCATTATGTCAACTTTAACTCACGTTATTATCCCTTTTTGGTCATAAGACGAGGGTTCCAACTAACTTGCTACATCACTTAGAGACAAAATTTATTTCCTCAGGCTTACTTTACACCCACAATAGTGCTTCACTGTCACACTTCGAAATTCTTGCACACTAAGCCACAACTTATATCCAAACCTGACATACTATTGTCCATTTACAAATATATGACCTCGCATCTTACGTCAACCATATGGAAAAACTCTCCCAATACAGTGGGTAACAACATTCACAGGTTTAACCCCTCGAGCTCTTGCTGTCCTAAGGGCCCCAGATGCCATGACTCACCGATCAGAGAATCCACCCATATGATCTATGCCGTAAAAATGACTTACTACTAGCTGTCCCTATTCTAAGGCATCCCCCAAACGTTTCTTCTTTGTGCATTTACATAAATTATCTCTACCATACTAACCGTTACACCAATGTGGAATACATCCTCGTCTCTTATTACTCATATCAAATACTACTAGTCTCCGGGAACTTAACCCGCACCGAGATAGCTATACACTCCTGGCACATAGGCCCCACTGAGATCTCCCTACTATCAAATCATATTACATGCACCCAGTGCACAGAGAAATTTATACTCATAATACATCTGTATATAACAGCAAACTGGTACACCGTGCACTCCCGATCACACATGAACCCAGTCCATTTGATGTCTGTATCACCTCTGTATATAACATCAAAACTATTCTATATTACCACATGGGCTGCCCCCATACTCTTAGTCGTAGTGGTATAATATACAGCTGTTACATATAAGTTAATTCATCTTGCTCTCTCATGTCATCCTTCTCACTGGTAATTTACTTTCGTTTCGGTTACCCCTCTGACCTGGTTTATAACATAGTCACGGTTATAATAATCCACATTCTCTTCGTAATTTCGTACACGTTTTCTAACTCGTAATAGTTCCTTCTGTCTTGTTATCGTTCAGTCCGTAGTCCATTATCTCTTCCTTGCTTATTCTTCTCGCAGATTGTTTACTCTTTTACTTTGACTAATCACTTGCCATGGTTCATAACATAATCCCTAATCCATAATTGCTAAATTTTCTCAAAGTTCTGTACACATCTCAAATCTCTCAGTATAAGTTTCACATTTCCCATCACACAGGGATCTTCCTATCATTTTCGTCGAATCACAGATAACTACTTCACCTCAATCCTTGCCCTGAAATTTACATTAACCCTTTGCACTCAAAACTACTCGTCCGTTCTTGCACTGACGATTATACCTCAGCTCACTAACAAATCTTATCATTACACTTTACACATCATTTCTTTCATTAACCTCTGACTTTCGCACTTTATTGCCACTTGGTTCCTATACTAATCACTTGATTTCACATTAAGTTTTACCTTCACTCATTCTCTAATCATACCATCTCAACTTCTTGTTATGCAACAATAACTCACAACTTATACCACCGTTCTAGTTCATTGCCCGTCACGGCTCACATAACATATGCTCAATACTGTAGAGCAACTCATCAATTTTCCTGATCACTTCCACCCTTGGTGGTTGTAAAATATCCCTTTACCTTGAAAATACCTCTACTCTGTCTGTCCCTCCGTATCAAATACCAATATTTTCATAAGCGCACTACTCTTAGTAGTACTTATACATATACCATAAGATCATAATTTCTTTACAATTCTCATTACTTTCGTACAATGACTGTACATCTCAACCATCCTGTTCCTTTATCACTGATACGCCTGCCAATCTGAGTCGACCTCCACTAACTGCAATAGTGTCTTCATGGTACATAGATCTTGTGTCATCCATGGCAATTCCTTCACTTTTCCTCATACATATTACACATAATAATATACTCATCCTTAGTTCACCTCACTTGTGTTTAGTCAACACTACCTCTTTATGGAATTCACTCCCATATTTCAATATCTCTCACATTATCAATCTATCAGCATCATACTTTCAAGTGGTCAAATCTCGTAGGATTACTCATCGAATATTCTATTTGTTTCTCTGCTTGAACCATCCCAATTCATTCAAGTACACCGCACTTGTCCTGGTCTCATAACTGCTAATCAAACATGACGTGTTTAACTCACGCATACGAATATTTGTTCCCTTTTCTCAATAATTCTTCAGGTTCAAAACCTCTCGCCTTGATGAAGTCTATTCACCAAGACCACTTGTACATAACTGTCTTACTATACTACACATATACTTGGAATTTCACCAATCTCATAAGCTCATCTCTGTTATATGTTTATCTTTCATAGTACTACAAAGTTCGTCTAGGCTCATATTGTACATATCATAGATTGTACACCACTGTTGCTTATAATACACTTTTCTCTTGACTTTCATCGAAGTCAGATATAATATTTATGTCTGTTCTTTTATGCCTTCTAATATTCACACTTGACTTACTGCCATCCTTTGTCCATGGAGCAGTTAACACTGCAGCCACAACATCAGGCTAAAGACTCACACTCGGTGCTTCAAGGTTACTACGCAGGCTTCTTATGATGACCACAGATGTAACACAAAGGAATGGATTGATCAGACCCACACTAAGGAATTACATATACAGTAATCGATAAGAATCTACATACAACTATGTAGCACATAACACATCTATATATATATATATATATTATCAGAGTTCCCTAACAAAACTGCTCTGATACCATAAAATGTAACAGGGTATTGTTAACATTAATTATGATATTAAGCACAGTTACAATCACAACAGTTCATTTATAAAAATGAGAATAAACTTTTTCCGATTATTACGCGAACAGTAAAGGTATAAAAAGCGTAATAATAAAAAGCTGTGACCATAACTGAAACACTAACGGAAGACTTTCTTAACTATTTATACACTTTATTTTATTACCTACAAGATACTAAGGGGTTCCCATAAACCCACTTAGCCAATTCCTCATTTTTTACGTTTTTACCACTTAACAGGATTTGCCAATCTGTTTTTCTACGAACACAAAATAAAAATCCAAACTTAAACTCCAGGTTGTCTTTTTTCCTTATTCACTTACCTTTCTATCAAGCTATCACACACTCAATTCCGAGCTCGTGAGCTTCGGTTATCGCCGTTTGAAGTTGGACAAACAACATTGCCTACCAACTCCAAAACAGCCTAAAACGTCCAAACTTCACGGAATAGACTGCACCTAACCACAAGTACACTGCCTCTCAAACTTTTACACCATAAACTAGACACCTCAAACTTCGATTTGATATATTGTACGCTTAATTTGACCAAGTAACGAAGCGGGAATTCATTTCCCAACACAGACCCGAATCTGCCCACTGGTGCTGGCCAGAACAGGGCAGTGCGTGACAACAGCCCCCATGGGCTGCGCACACCACCAATGAACCTAGGCTTTTGACACAACGTAGGGGACATCTTAAGCTTCAAAATGGCGTATGGCACGTCCCAATCGGACCACTATGGAGAGAGATACGCTCCTCCAAATTTCACCCAAAAACTGCCAATTCTATAGAAAATTCGCTAGAGTTTCCTTTGTATTTCCTAAAATCCCCAAATTTCATAACCTGTTTAACACCACTAATACACCTGAAATCTAGCAAAATCCAATGGGTGGCACACACAAGGTCCAACAACGCCTTGGGGCACTTACAACCCAATCCAATATACACTTAAAACATAAACAGTTTACTTTCAATTTCATGCATAAAACATAATACGGATAATCATAAACCTATAATAGGCCTAAAGCCCTTCCATCATATTACATACATCCATGGTACATTTACAACACTGGATTACATTTACATTTACAACTTTAACTTTAAACTACAATTATTTACATATTACACTTCACTTGCCAAATAAATCCATAAACTAAAATGACATGATAGCTAAACTCTACACCACTGCTCCACTCATCATCATGCGGGCTTCTTGCCCGCTGCTCCATATCCATTGGTACACCCTGAAATAATGCCCCGAGACGGGGTGAGATATACGGATATATCTCAGTAACCAAGAGGTTCTGGAGAAAACTCCACCCAATGGTTCACTTCGATGTATATCAATAATATAAAAACAACACCACTGTTATAAAACGGGATAAAGCAAGGGATTTAGAGAAAGGGGATATATATCAGAACAACTACGACATGCGGGATGGTAGCTACCAATACCACGCCATGTCCTCGGCTATACGCCTATGGGTACTACCCCTGGCGTGTTCATAGAACAACCCACCAAGGTACCCCTTCCAACCATATAAACCCGAGACAACCTAGTGTGCTCCTATCCGGATAACACACCACGACCCTGGGTCAACTGGAACTCCCTCTCGGAGACCTATCCAGTGGCAGTCTGGAAACACTTGCCCGAAGGCTAAAAATATCTACTGGCCAGAGATCTGGTACATAAGTACCCATTGTGATAATGCACATGCATGCTCATGCTGTTCTACACTACTCATACACACTTCCTACCATTGCCATCAACTAGCAAGGTGGAACACAAAAGGGGAAAAAGCCCCAGTACCAAGAGGTTACCTTTTTGTTTTCCTTTCACAAAGCTCCGCAGAACTCCAATTGCAGCTTGATTCACAGGGAACGCCTCAATCCACTTTATCCAGGACCGAGGGCAATCCATTGTTTCACTGTTCCAAGTCTATGTCCACGTACGGCAACCTGTACAACCATGCACAGCCGTCAGTTTCAGTCACAATACGTCAAAACGCGAAAACGTCAAATTCCCCTACTCTCCCTCTAAGGTTCGGCCATCATAGGGTTATTTTAGGTTTTATTTTTCTAAATTTTCTTTCTCATTTTATTTCACTTACTTAGGTTACCCAAAGGCTAGTTTAATCGCCGTTTTTCGGTTTTACGACTTTTTCGCAACGTTTTGCGAATTATTACACTTTAGGCACATTTTGCCACTTTCAACACTTATTATTTTTACATTGATTCTTCCACATGCCAATCACCACACAACCCATCTAATGACTTTTCCATCACACAACACAACACCAAAGTGTTCTAAAACATCAATTTGCTCAATTCTACATAAATGGCCTAATCTTGGTTAGTCCAAACCAAGGATTTCCACTCAATTCCTATGGCCCACAACTCACATAATCACTTCCTAACATCATATAATCACACTACAATTCACTATACCACACATTAACACAAAACTCAAAAATTCCATTTCATCCACCAATTTTTTTCTAAGTTAAAATCCATTTTTTTCGCTTAAAATTTTCATTGCATTTCTAGCATTAATACATCATTCTAAGACATTATCATCTAATAGACATTTTCCATTTGAGATCTCTAACACCACATATCACAAAATCCCTCTTTAGGGTCCATATTCAAAACTCGAAATTCAACCAATGAAATGTTGAAATGACTCACCCAATTGCACGGTATATGGCTCCACCTAAGTATACTCCACCATTGGAGCATTTAAAAGCTCCAAGAACACAATTTTCACCAAGATTTCGAATCTGATTTTTGCCCAGATCTCTCCAAATACGCGGTTTCAAGGCTCAAGAGTGGTACCAATGTGTTTAGAAGCTGTTTTCCATCAAGATTCAACACAAACTTTGTTGAATTTGGTTGAGTATAGCTTGGTTTAGGGGAGGAGGAAGATTTGCCCAAAAATGAGGGAAAATGGGGCTGTTGGACGCTGCTTGAAGAAGAAGAAACGTGAATTGAAGGAAAATGAATAGTGTTTAAGAAGTGTTTATTTGACTTTAAGTGGGTACCGGATCCCACGTGATTTAAAACTCACCCGAATTTCCCTCCGATCATCACTAAAATTCACTATTTAAAAACCTAATGAGAAATTATAATTTTTCATCTTAACAAAATCCTTTAATTTTACTCTTTCAGCTAAAAATTTGGAGCTTTCCGGTTGTTCGGAAAAACACTGCTTTAAGGTACAGCGCGCTCCGTTGACAAACTTCCACAAATTGACTTAAATCCCTCAAATATTATCAGAAATCATATTTCCTATTTCTATGGACCATTTAAAATCAATATTTGAAACCTAGAGCTCAAAATTCCACTGGCACGTTTTACGGTGCAACCTGACTGCGGTATTTTTACCTGCGAAAAACACTATTCACTGATTTTTCTGAAACTTGCCTATCCACTCAATTTTTCGTTCTGAATCCATTTCCAAGCTTATTTTTATCATCTGAGACCTCATGCTCAATTTTTACTTCCTAGGGTTGCGTGCTGGCTAATTACCGTTTTGCCATTTCTTTGTATTTTGGCCTAATCTTTGGGATTTTCACTACTCCTTCGCTTAATTGCTCACTTAACACTTTAATTACTTAATTTAGAATTGTGAGGTGTTATAGAAGGGGACTTCCTTTCTTGTCAGTCGGGTAAGTGGCAACACCCTCTTTGAAAACCCTTCGATAAATCTTCGATAATACCCTGCTAGTCCGAGGAAGCTCCTTATCTCTGTGACAGTCTTTGGTCATTCCCAGTCTACTACTGCTTCGATTTTAATGGGGTCTACTGCTACTCCTTTTTCTGAAATTACATGTCCGAGAAATTGGATCTCGGCCAGCCAGAATTCGCACTTTGATGGTTTTTCATATAGTTATTTCTCCCGCAATACTTGTAGCACAGTTCTTAATTGTTCTGCATGCTCTTCTCTGCTCTTCGAGTATATTAGTATGTCGTCGATGAATACGACCGCGAACTGATCCAAGTAAGGTTGGAAGATCTGATTCATGTAACCCATGAATACTGTTGGGGCATTGGTCAATCCAAAGGGAATAACCAAATACTCGTAGTGTCCATATCTCGATCTGAAGGCAGTCTTAGGGATGTCTTTCGGCTTGATTCGGATCTGGTGGTATCCTGACTGGAGGTCGATCTTTGAAAACACCTTCGCACCCCTTAGTTGATCGATTAATTCCTCGATACGAGGCAAGGGATACTTGTTCTTGACAGTTACTTTGTTGAGTTGCCGATAGTCCGTGCAAAGTCTCATCGACCCGTCCTTCTTCTTTTCAAACAGAACTGGTGCTCCCCACGGGGACACACTGGGTCGGATGAAATTCTTCCCTAGCAAATCTTCTAGTTGCTTCTTCAACTCTACTAGTTCTAGGGGAGACATGCGGTAGGGCGCAATTGAGATTGGCCCAGTCCCGGGTACAAATTCAATAAAGAACTCCACTTCCCTATCAGGGGGAAAAGTGGTGTCGTCAGAAAATACATCCTCGAATTCTTTGAAAACGGGTATGTTCGTCAGTGGCATCTCGCTGGTACCTACTAGGCCAGCTATTAGTCTAAGAGCACAGTCTCTTGATTCGACCGGTAAAGTATTGGAGAATGGGGTCTCTATTCTTCCTCTCCCGACTATTATACTTCGGCTGCTACAATCGATTATTACGCGCTGCTTGGCTAGCCAATCCATTCCTAATATTAGATTCAGTTTGGCTAAGGGGAGAATTATGAAGTCTTGGTTGTACTCCTTTCCTTTGTATCTGGATTCTTCATTTTCACATATGAAGTGGGACGTTGTCACTTCCCCCGTCGCAGAGGTGACTCTCATAGGGGATTGCATCGGGCTTATGATTAAATGTTTTTGCCACATAATCAGCAATGAAAGAATTGGTCGCACCAGAGTCAAATAAAACAGATAGTTTTTCACCACAAATATTGATCGTACCTTTAACTAGTTCGGCTGCTTGGTCCGCCACATGTTGATCCAGGGTGTAAACTCTGCCCATTCTTGGTGCCTCAACTGGTAGCTATTGCTCCCTCCATTGTGGACAGTCTTTGTTAAAGTGTCCTTCTTGGCCACACTTAAAACATTTCATTGATCCGCTCAAGCAACTGCCGTAATGCGCCTTCCCACATTTGGGGTAATTAGGAGCCCTGCTGCCATTTCCTCGGAAATTCCCGGGCTTCTTAAACTTATGGTCATCACGCCTGGGCTGCCATGGTTTGCCTCCGCTCTTCCCTCTCCAGGGTTCGTTCGTGGTCATCAGAGTTTTGGGTCCGGATCCGCTGGTTTCCGCGGGCTTCCTTGTTTGCAATCCGACCGCCTCCACCTTTCTACATTGGTTTACTAGGGTGGCCAGGTCACAGGTGTCGTTGCCAACCATTAATTCCGCAATCCTAGCGGACAGACCCCTTTTAAATTTTGCCGTCAGAAAATCCGGCATGGGCATGGTTCCTCGGTAAGTCGCCAATCGGAGTAGTTCATTGAATTTAGCGTGATATTGGTCTACCGTCATGGTTCCTTGTACAAGTCGGTCGAATTCGCCTTGCTTGCTGTCCCGGACTGATATCGGGAAGTATTTCTCTAAAAACATTTCTTCAAATACGGCCCAAGTAATTGCCACATTTTGCCTTTCCAATAGTTGAGACGCATTAGCCCACCAATGATGGGCGTCTCCTTCCAACATATACACTGAAAATAGTACTTTTTGATCTTCGGTGCATTGGACCACTCTAAATATTTTGTCCATGGCTTGAAGCCACTGCACAGCCACGATCAGATCGTGTCCTCCTAGAAAGGAGGGTGGTTTGTGTTTCCTAAACGCCAGCAGTGGGTCTTGATTATTCTGGCCCGCCGCTCCATGGTTCGGGAGCAGTTGGGGACCACCACCAGCTCCTCCGGTGCCTAAGCCGCTCGCGGTGTTGTTATGGGTTGTGTTGCGAGGGTTGTGTCTTATTTCATTCAGAATATTCTAAAACATTTCCCCCGCGTTGGCCTGCATCTGAGTGATAGTATCCCTTAAGGCATTGATTTGGCGTTGCATGTCCTCGGAACCTTGAGGATTGCCGCGGGTAGGTGGTCTGCGTGGCAGCATAGTGCTGCACATATGTTACAGGATACAACCATGGAAGGAGTTAGTGAATAATCTTTAATCCATAGTTCAGAAAATGCTTTGATACCATAAAAATGTAACACCCGTTATAGGACAGGTCCGAGGTGTTAACATTTCTTAACAACATGAATAGCCCGGAAGTTCTACCCTAAGCGTGATTCTCTTTATATATATTGAGGAACTAAATTCGTTCTTACTTTTTCTAAGTTATCAGTCTTATTTGTCCATTCATGCTTCCCTTATGTGAGGTTCATCATTATATACTCCTACTATGTTAAAATGTATAGCCCTATACGCGATCACTTTTTATCTTATGTTACTTATTTCCTCCAGGCCCATCTAGTACGTCATATGGACAGGCCTAGCCCTATGTGCGTTTCTAATCCATTATGTCATATAACAAACTTAGTCAATAATCCGCATACAATAATACTAGCCAAGCACATAGGTCATACGATTCAATTGCATAGTTCATCAACATTAAAATCAATAAACCCAAAAACGTACCAACATAGTTTCTTTCAACAGAAATCTAAAGTAGCATAGTTAACATAGTCTATTACAGTCATCCCATTTTAAAATTCAAAATATCACTTAATCTTTAGGGATTGAGTGAGATCATATTCTCCGAAAACTTCCACAAATGTATAATGCATAGCTTCTATATGCTGCCCTTCGTTACAAAGGGTAGTAATCTTATCCTTTATTTTATGTATGGGGTCATCCTCCTGTCATACCAGCCTCTTTCCTTTCCTTACCCACTTGGTTATTTTTACCTGAAAAGGGGGGATCCCCAAAGAGGGGTGAGATTGGGGGTCTCAGTAAGGACTCATAGTTGGAGCAACCTCCAAACCATGATGCTTACTCCTGCAATAGTCACATAACAGCATATACAATAATAGAATGGAAACTTTGAAACATAGTTTGGAAGATAAATTATGCTTTCAAAACATCATACCAATCTTGCCATGGCTATTACTCTCCATGGTCTTACGGATGAATACCCAGGGTCCTCGTCAGGATGCCTCTGTGGTATTAGTGCACAGGCCATCATTATACATCTTGCATGAACAAAACATTAGTTCCAAACAGCCAAACATATCACTGTATAGCATCACATAACATATTGCAGTCAAACCAACACTTTACATAAAGAGGGTGGCTACCATAGGGAAACTACTTCTATAACCATAAATCACTTACAGTAAGATCGTGTCTTTTCACTTTCCAAGAATTCGGGTTTGGTTCCGTGAGTAATTCCAACGCTTTGATCTCCCTTTGTACTTTTGGTTCGGCCTAATCAAGTAATGAGGTTTAATAGGTGAATCTAAAAACTTACCTAATCCATATATCTTATCTAGGTTCGGTCCTTTAAGGTATTAGGACTTAGAAGATGATTCTTACATTCTGGATTCTAGCTTCACATTCTAACAATTGGTTCACCTAAGAATCCTATTTTAACAAGGTTTTTCTTTCTTTTTAATTCTCAAGAATCTAGATGAGGAGAGAATATTTGTATTCCTTTAGCCCTTATCACCCGAACATGTTCAAGAGGAATAGATACCATAACTCAAACACATAGACTAGGGAACCTTACCTTAGGTGATGATGTTCGATGGAGAGTTTCTGCCCACCTTTCACGAGTTCTTCAAGGAAATTTGTAAGTTATTCTGGATATCTCCTTACCCACAATATGTTGATGGCCGAAGCTTAGTGAGGACAAGAGAGGATTCTTTGTTTTCCTTTGGTTTTCTTGTCAAGTTTGAGAGAGTGAAGGAATGTGTATGGCTAGGGTGGGAAGAAGGCTTTGGGAAATCTATTTTATCTAAGTCCCCTAATCATCATACCTAGGAGAGGAGAGGTTAGGTTTTGAGGTTGAGTGTGCAGGTTAGGAAATTCTCTCACCCTGTCCAAGGAGTCATGCGCATGAGGGTGACTCTTGGATTTCCTACCTAGAAGAATTACTCATTATCATCCACTTAGGAAGTGGTGCGCATGGGGAGAGGGAAAGTCCTTGTGTGGCGCCTAGGGTGGAGGTGTCATGAAGGAGAGACCTTTGGATTTCCTACCTAGAAGTAATACTCCTCATTACTCTCTTAGGTTATGATGTGCATGGGGGAGTGGAAAAGTCCTTGTGTGTGCTACACTAAAGTGTGTAAGACAATCATTGCACATAGGGAATTTGTGAAGGAGTGGTTCCACTTCCTATCATTAATGGAGGGAAGCCTTTGAGGCTTGTGGCTCTTGACATGCGCCTAGGGAGTCGGGAGTTGGTTCCACTTTCTAATCATTAATGGGAGGAAGTCTTTGAGGCTTGTGACTCTTGATATGCGCCTAGGGGGTTGGGAAGTTGGTTCCACTTTCTAATCATTAATGGGAGGAAGCCTTTGAGGCTTGCGACTCTTGGTATGCGCCTAGGGAGTTGGGGAAAGAGTTTATGATTCTTTAATGCATCATCTTGGGAGGAGAAGAGGCACTTGCCTTCTTGCTTCCACTTGGCCGTGACTTGGTAAATGGGGGAACCAAGTTCATTTAATACTTTGTTCTTATTGGTTGCATGTAGTGGCATCCATTCCTTAATTTCCACGTCACCCCTTATAGGTTCATGGACTTGGGTTTATTGTATTACTAAGTGGGTCCACGAATTGGGCTTCTTAGTGGGTTGGGGTTTCTTAGCATTATGGGCCAAGACTACATTAGGTAATGGGTTCGGCCCACTTGGCCTTTTAATGGGCCAAGTCTTATCCTTTGCGTGTTGGGTTCAGCCCAAGGAGTGTCTTTGGGTTGGAATCACACTAAGTTGGGCTTCTCATGGAGTAGTGGCCTTCCTTGCCACACTGGAAGCATATCAACTGGCATGTAGCACACGGCCCAAAATGTGACTTCCCGCATCCCGAGCATCTGGGAGCAGGAGGTCTCGCTGTACTCCCCTGAGTAGAAGTCCTCTTAAAATGATTTGGCGCTTGCTTATCCGCCAACTGTTTTCCATTTCCCTTGTTCCCAAACTTCTCGTCTCTCCAGGAAGTGGAACCACCAGTACCCTGTGGCACCTCAATCTTAGCCTTCTTGGCCTGACTCGCGCTGCAGAAATCCTCAATATCCCGACACTGCTGTACCAAGGCCCCGAAGTCTCTCGAAGTAGAACCAGTAATGTCCTCATTAAGTCCCCTACGGAACATAGCAGCTAAGAAAATGGGAGTCGGCCTCATCATCCGAAAATGAGCAAACTTGACCAGCTCATTAAACTTGGCCAGGTACTCGTCAACAGACAACGAGCCCTGCACCAATCTGTCGAACTCTCCCTGCTTCCTCTCCTGAGCATCATAAGGAAAGTACCGACCCAGAAAGCAGTCCTCAAAGAACACCATGTCATCACGTGTCCCTGCATCTCGAACAACTGGGAGGTGTTTGGTCACCACTCGTGAGCATCGCCCTCCAGCATGTATGTGGCGAACATCAAATTTTGTGGCTCGGTGCACTGCATCACCCTGAATATCTTGTCCAAGGACTGGAGTCATCTAGCAGCAGCAATGGGGTCGTAGGACCCATCAAAAGTGGGTGGCTTATGCTTGCAGAAAGCATTCAGCCGGCGGTCGATCTCATCTCGATCCTCAGCAAAATCCGGAACGGCCTGCATAGCCCCCGTCAAGTGGCTACCCTCACCCATATGACTCTGGGTGTCCTCTTGGTGACTAGGTGGAAGTGGAGGCGGTGGAGGTGGTGGAGACTGGCCAGCAGCAGGATCAGCCCTCAACTCCTCTAACATGACCCTCATCATCGTCATGTTTGCCATCCGGTTCTCCTCCAGTACCTCAGCGGTGGCTCTCCTATTCACCTCTCTAATGGCGTCCAACATAGCCTAATTTGCCAACCTCGTGGCCTCCTGGTCGGCTAGTCGGGCCGCCTGCATCTCAGCCAATGCAGCCAGGACAGGATCCGGTTGATCCTCACTCGTACCATGGTTCCTCCTTGGTTGTACCATGACTCTGCACAAGTTACACAAAGAATGAGTTGATCAGGCCCACGACATGTGGTCACGTATGCATTATCATAATACACACCAATCAGAGAGAACACAAGATAGGCACGCAACGAAACATCCTAAGTTATTGCAATACGTACAGGCTTTTCCCTAGAAAGTGCTCTGATACCATAAAATGTAACAACCCGTGTTAACCCGGATTGTTAACATACTAACGTATTAAGCCATGCTTAATTAAAATGCGGAATAACTTTTTCTTTAATTCAATTATGACGTCATTAACCTTAGCCAAGTTGATTACTTAATCAATTTCATAAAATAATGCCTGTATGTAGATTGCAAGACAACTAACTGTAATACCTCATATATAAATGTAAAGTGAGTATCTAAGTCACAGGACTACAACACATAGCCTGGACCAAAATCCTGATACTTTAATACAAATTTAATTTAAACAAGGCATACTCAATTCTATGTGGCATGGACAAACCCCATGCTCACCAAATAAGGCAACAATGCCCAACATCAGTCTCAACTCAAATATCATAAAGATAGCATAAACATAAACAGCAGTCAATATCCAGCATCCAACATGTCAGCATATCACAATAATATCTAACTCAGCTCTGGCCTCCTGCCACTAGGAGTCTCAGCCCCTGGGTTCCCTTAACCTGAAATAAGTGTCCCCAAACGTGGGGTGAGATCTCTAACCAGAAATCTCAGTAAGACAAGGGGTCCTCAAGGATCTTCCACCACAAGCTCACTTACATGTGCAATATAAGTTCTAAAAGCAGTAATTTCCAATATAAGTTCCAAAAGTATGCAGTGCAACAGATATTCGTGCCATGTGTGTTTATACTATCTACTAGCTAGAGAAATGTAGGAATACGTCTATACCAACATAAGTACAAGGAACACCGCTTGCAACTCACCCACAGCCTCACCATATCGTATGTACCACATACTCAGGCTTACCGTAAAGGTGGACACCACATTGCATATCTTAAAGGCACATTGCATATAACAGCTCAACAAAATAGGCCCCACACCAGGAAATAAATCAATGGAGAACTCTATCTCCCTCTGCGGTGGAAACTCAAGAATCTCCTCGGGAAACACCTCGAGGAATTCCCTCACCACAGGAATGCCAGTGAGATCCTCACGTGTCCTACTCACCAAACCTCCCAACATGACATAGCCAAATGCCCCTGCTCTCAAGGCCCTCCTCGCCTGTAGGATTGAAATGAACAGTGAGGAACTGGCTATGGACCCACCCGGAGACATCACCACTCTCTTGGCACAGCAATCAATGCACAGTTTCTGGACAACCAATCCATGCCCAGAATAATCTCCAAGTTGGCCATCGGCAATCCTATCAGATCTACCGAGAAGTCACGGCCATCCCACTGAAACGCTACATCGCGATGGACAGTGAAGGTCAAACATTTTTCTCCAGTGGCGGTGGTCACCCGCATCGGTGGAGAAAGCACATCACTGGGCAACTCAAGCCCCACAGCAATAGGGGTAGCAACAAAAGAATGTGTTGCCCCAGAATCAAAAAGCACATCAACAGCTGAACCATCAATGGTAACAGTACCTCTGACCAGGTTCGGAGCTCTGTCCGACTGCTGACGATCAAGTGTGTACACACGCCCCGTAGTAGGTGGCACGACTGGTGCCCCAGTAGGAACCATCTGTAAAGGCACTGCCTGCACTGCAGCAACTCTCGCTGTCGGGAAATCTTTGGAATAGTGGCCCTCCTTGCCACACTGGATGCATATCAACTGGCCTGTAGCACACGGCCCAAAATGTGACTTCCCGCATCCCGAGCATCTGAGAGCAGGAGGTCTCGCTGTGTTCCCCTGAGCAGAAGTCTTTTGAAACTGGTTTGGCGCTTGCTTAGCCGCCAACTGTTTTCCCTTGCCCTTGTTCCCAAACTTCCTGTCTCTCCAGGAAGCGGAACCACCAGTACCCTGTGGCACCCCAATCTTGGCCTTCTTGGCCTGACTCGCACTGCAGAAGTCCTCAATGTCCCGGCACTGCTGTACCAAAGCCCCGAAGTCTCTCGAAGCAGAACCAGCAAGATGTCCAGCAATGACATCATTAAGTCCCCTCCGAAACTTAGCAGCTAGAAAGATGGGAGTCGGCCTCGCCATACGGAAATGAGCAAACTTGACTAGCTCATTAAACTTGGCCAGGTACTCGTCCACAGGCAACGAGCCCTGAACCAATCTGTCGAACTCTCCCTGCTTCCTCCCCTGAGCATCATAAGGAAAGTACTGACCCATAAAGCAATCCTCAAAGAACGGCCATGTCATCACATGCCCCTGCATCTCGAACACATGAGAGGTGTTCGTCACCACTCATGGGCATCGCCCTCCAGCATGTATGTGGCGAACATCAGCTTCTGCGGGTCGGTGCACTGCATCACCCTGAATATCTTGTCCAGGGCCTGAAGCCATCTAGCAGCAGCAATGGGGTCGTAGGACCCATCGAAGGTAGGTGGCTTATGCTTGCGGAAAGCATTCAGCCGGCGGTCGATCTCCTCTCGATCCTCAGCAAATACGGGAATGGCTTGCAGAGCCCCCGTCAAATGGCTACCCTCACCCATCTGACTCTGGGTGTCCTCCTGTTGACTAGGTGGAGGTGGAGGCGGTGGCGGTGGTGGAGGACACTGGCCAGCAGTAGGGCCAGCCCTCATCTCCTCCAACATGACCCTCATCATAGTCATGTTGGCCATCCGGTTCTCCTCCAGAACCTCAGCAGTGGCTCTCCGGTTCGCCTCTCTGATGGCGTCCAGCATCGCCTGGTTTGCCAACCTCGTGGCCTCCTGGTTGGCTAGTCGGGCCGCCTGCATCTCAGCTAATGCAGCCAGGATAGGATCCGGTTGATCCTTTCTCGTACTAGGGTTCCTCCTTGGTGGCACCATGACTCTGCACAAGTTACACAAAGAATGAGTTGATCAGGCCCACGCCATGTGGTCACATATGCATTATCATAACACACACCAATCAGAGAGAACACAAAGTAGACACGCAACGAAACACCCTAAGTTATTGCAATACATACAGGCTTTTCCCTAGAAAGTGCTCTGATACCATAAAATGTAACAGCCCGTGTTAACCCGGATTGTTAACATACTATCGTATTAAGCCACGCTTAATTAAAATGCGGAATAACTTTTTAATAATTCAATTATGACGTCATTAACCTTAGCCAACTTGATTACTTAATCCATTTCATGAAATACTGCCTGTATGTAAATTGCAAGACAACTAACTGAAATACCTCATAAATATGAAGTGTGTTTCTAAGTCACAGGACTACAACACATAGTCTGGACCAAAATCCTGATACTTAAATACAACTTTAAATAAAGAAGACAATAACAAGTCTATGTGGCATGGACAAACCCCATGCTCACCAAATAAGGCAACAATGCCCAATATCAGTCTCAACATAATAATAACGGAAAACATAATAGCAGCCAATAACCAGCAACCAACATGTCAGCATAACACAGATATGTCTAACTCAACTCTGGCCTCCTACCACCTGAGCCCTCAACATTACCTGAACCTGAAATAAGCGTCCCCAAACGTGGGGTGAGATCTCTAAACAAGAAATCTCAGTAAGACAAGGGGTCCTCAAGGATCTTCCACCCCAAGCTCACTTACATGTGCAATATAAGTTCAAAAGCAATATTTCCAATATTAGTTCCAAAACTATGCAGTGCAACAGATATTCGTGCCATGTGTGTTTTTACTATCTACTGGCTAGAGAAATGCAGGAATACGTCTATACCCACATAAGTACAAGGAACACCGCTTGCACCTCACCCACAGCCTCACCATCTTGTATGTACCACATACTCAGGCTTACCGTATAGGTAGACATCACATGCATATCATAAAAGCACATTGCATATAATAGCTCAACAACATTTCCAAAACATCAAAGCATGTAACACAGCATGCATAAACCACATCCCTATGGGACATGGTGGAACCACAACATGGCTAAACCGAGGACACGAAAGCTTACCTTGCAAGCTAGCTATCCAAGCCAAGAGTCCGCACAAACTCAAAGTCCAAACACAGCAGAATCACAATCTGTTTTAATCCAACAATTATATCAATATTCATATTCTAATATTTACAATGTTAAACTAGACATATTGAGGTTTCCAACGATATACTTTATGTCTCAATCGGAGTTGTATAACTTCGGTTATGTTTTTTGCAAAGTTCTTACAACAAGCTGAATTTCCAGCAATGGGGTCGCGACTTCAAACATAAACTCAGAGAAATCCACTCATCAAATGGATCTGAAAATTTACAGGGTTGTAGCCATATGTGTTATCTTCACACAGGTCCAAACCTCACTCAATTTAGAGCTCTTTAGCTCAAGATATCGAAATTTTACTAAACTAGGTCGCTGCTGTCTCGCGAAGTATTCGATTACTGCATTTTCCCAGAAAAGTATTCGAATACTGCCAGAAAAGTATTAGAATACTTCTTCGACAGAATGCAGAAAACTGAGTTTTAAAGGTAAAATCGACCTCCAATGATCCAAACTCGATCTTGAGTCCAATAACTCCTTTAACAGATGTTTATTAACATGTTATGAACCCAAAAACACATTCCTTTAATCAAATGGTTCAAGTCATGATTTTTAATTGCTTAAACAAGCTTAAAACATCAAAATACACAAAGTGTGACCAAAGTATACCTTCCAAGTCTTAAAACTCCGAAAATGAAGTGGCTTGGAGCTCCAAACCCAGCTCCAAGGTTCTGTCCATACAGGTGTACGAAAATGAATAACAAGGTTACACCTTTCCCCTTCAAAATGGCTTCTTGAAGCCTTCAAAGTCAAGGACAAGACTCTCACCACAAGAACACACCAACACAGCCCCAAAATCACCCTATAACAGTGGCTACCACTCAGAAATGGAGAACCTTTCACTCTCCAAAGGTTAAAACACACTTACACAAGGACTCTTTATGAAGGACTCAAGAGAAATGGTGGTCTCAAGGTGAAGAGAAATGGAAGAAAAGAAGTCACAAGGCTAAGGAGAAAATGAGGAACAATGGAAAAGTGGCAGCTGCTCAGCCTCCTCAACACTCACGCATAGGATAATTTTCTAGGGTTATGTGCCCACTAATGGTAGTATAAATAGCCACTTAAGTCATGACGCGCAGTATTAGCCTTAATAGCAACGCAAAAGATCTTGATCTCAAACTTTGGAATCTAAACCTACTCATTTTTCTAAGATTTTTCATATTTTTATTTTATTTTTCGGAGCACCTTTCCGGTACGCGCTTTTCCATAGCCAGTATCAGTTCTGGCATCATTTCTCATTATTTTGACTTGAAACTTGTTTTACAAGTCCTACATAATATTCTAGTAATTATCATACACTTATTATAATTTTCCGAGATACTTTTTTGGTACGCATTTATACCGGGTAGCAGAACCGGTATCTGCACTTTTCTTCCGAAAAGCGACTTTCAGCATTTTTACTCACTTACTATAATTATTTAAGTCCAATAATAATTATTAGGGTCAATTATGAAATTATTTACTAATTATCATAATTAATTCATTAATTACTTTAATTAGCGGTGCGGGTTCTTACACTGCACCCCCGAATTTTTTTAAAAACTTTTTTAAATGCATTAAAAAATAAAAAAATATGAATAAAAAAAGAAAAGAAACTTCAACTTAACATAAAAAAAATACTAATCAAAAGTTATATAAAGTTATTGGTTCAAACCTTAATATCATCACTCATCAAAAGGAAAAAATAATACAATTCATAAGTGAAAATATTATTTATTTTTATGAGTAGATTCAAACCATAGGTGCATTTGATTTGCTTTTATTGTTATTGTTAAATGATATGTTTTTATTAATAATTATAAAATGTTACATTATTTCATTATGTTTCTTATATTTTAAAATTTGCAAACAATAGTTAAGATAATACTTGTTTTCATTATTTCCTTTGTAAATTATTAAAACAAGAAATAAAAATAAAATAATGTGACATTTGTGTCTACACTTGCACAAGTGTGGGTCTGTCAATACTATGATTACTACATAGTTATAATATTAAAGTTATTTTTTCTCTTTCCGCTATATCAGCCGATAGCTTTTTGAGGAGAAATATATATATATATATATATATATATATTTTAAATTGCAAAATATAATTGATTGCTATACAAAATTTCTTATGCAATAAGATGTAATAGATTTCCCATAAACTAATATGCCACCGGTGTATAAACCAAGTTTTGAAGATTGTGTAAAATACATGATGATTTTACCACCAGTGGGTATCAAACTTGCATAATCTTGTTTATAACAATACTATATGTCTGCATAATGGTATTTTTTATATTTATTATATATTTTAATATAAATTTAATTGAAACTAATGATTTGCTAGAATTATTGATTAAACTAATGATTCATTAACCTAATACTCCCATTGAATCATACAAATTTAATAACATTTATGAAAATCAAATGATGGCTAAAGTGTGTGTCATTTTAAAAGATGTAAAGTTGTGTCATTTTAAGAGAGAGAAAAAGATAGATAAAGAAAGAGAAAGAATTGACAAAAAAAATAAAAATATGGATCTCATATCTTTGTGAGTGTGAAATAATATAGATAAACATTTTTAATTGATTCCTCTAAATGCACGGTGGAGACAGGAGCAAGGACTTAGTCACATATGAGGCAAAAACTTACGGAAACTAAGCGAAACCGGTGAAAAAGCTCATTGAGACTAAGCGAAACCGTCCTTCTTGCAGACATTAAATATATAACAGCAATGTTACGCAACAGAAAAAAAAAATAAAGTTTTGTTGGATTTCAAGAATGATTGTTAGATAAATTAAGTGGAATCAGGACCCCACTACTTACTCACTCATCTAAAAATGTAGCACATCACATGATTCTAGCGATAACATCCGAAAATAAACCATCAGGATGATTGCTTATACATTCATCTTCATATAAACCATCAACTCTGATTACCAAAAAAAATAACAAAATAAAACATCAACTCAAGTAAACACCGTCATTGAATACAGCGTTACGCTACAAATTTCGTGTTATATTACAGGGTAAATAACGTATCAAAGGATGTAAAATTATGTTATTTTAAGAGAAATAGAGAGATAGATAAAGGAGAAGAGAGTTGATAAAAAAATTAAAGATGTGGGTTTCACTTCTTTGTGAGAGTGAAAGGATATAAGTTGTGTCATTTAAAAGGATAAACATTTTTCCCTATATTATAATGTGACAACTTAATATATTAAATAAGTGGCAGGTTGCCTGACAAGTCTTACATCACATATTGATATTTGTAGGCAAAAAAATTAATTTATTGTTTTTTTAATAAAAAATTACGAAAAAGTAGTCGTTTTAAAAAAAATTACGAAATTATAGCAGTCAATCACGCCCAAAAGGGGGCGTGACCACTAGGAGAGAGACACGCCCTGCAGAGGGCGTGACCACCCAGGGGTAACACGCCCAAAGCAGGGCGTGACCAAGGGGGGTAACACGCCCAACAGAGGGCGTGACCCACCTGGTCTATATAATCTCATTTTCACCATTTTACCTCATTTCACCTCCAATCTTCTCTCCGATCCTCTTCCTCCTCCTTCTCTCTAAATTGATTTTGGAAGGTTTTGCGCAACGAAGCTCTGTCTCACTTGTGTAAGTCCATATTTATTTGTTCATTTTTTTTATTAACAGCAATTAATATATGATAGTTATTAGTGACATAGATAATTGTTAGGGTGTTAGGAAAAAATACTAGTGACTTAGATAATTGTTAGGTTGTTAGAAAAAAATATTACTGACTTAGATAATTGTTAGGGTGTTAGAAAAAAATATTAGTGACTTATATAATTGTTAGGGTGTTAGAAAAAAATATTAGTGACTTAGATAATTGTTAGGGTGTTAGAAAAAAATATTAGTGACTTAGATAATTGTTAGGGTGTTAGAAAAAAATATTAGTGACTTAGATAATTGTTAGGGTGTTAGAAAAAAATATTAGTGACTTTATTTAATTGTTAGGGGGTTAGTAAAATATTAGTGACTTTATTTAACTGTTAGGGGGTTAGAATAAAATATTAGTGACTTTATTTAACTGTTAGGGGGTTAGAATAAAATATTTGTGACTTTATTTAATTGTTAGGGGTTAGTAAAATATTAGTGACTTTATTTAATTGTTAGGGTTAGTAAATTAAGTGAAATTAAATTTTATTATGTGTAAATGCTATTAAATGCTATGTAATTAAGTGAAATTAAATATTATTTAGTGTAAATTAATATAAAATCAATAGTAATTTGGGTACATTATTTTTCATTTGTAGTAGTATTCTCTATTATGGCTCATTCATCCTCATCAGAGTCCTCACGCTCTGGATCCGATGGTGATCATGTGATCCTTGTACGCATGTACTTCCTGGCCCATATAGGTGGGAGGTACTACGTAAGAGGACACAACGCTCTCACGTTTCACAACTTGTGTGGAACGAGGACAAGGTGAGGGCGTTAAAGACAAGGCGGGGTAAGCTTCAGGGGGACCACATCACGATGATATACCAGACGTTGTGGCCAACTATTTAACAGAAGCTGGGCTCATACACGTGGCTCGTATGAGTCATATTAATAATTTATATCATTTCTTAAATTATAATCATTTGATACATGAAAATTAACGGTTGAGATGTAGTGTAACTCTTATTAATTTTACACCGATGTAAAATGATATTGATCCATTAAATAAATATTTCTTTTATGCATTTCAATCAAGTCATGTTTGTGCTATATCTCTCTCGATTAAATTCACATCTTTTAAAAGGTCCATTTGGATGGACTTTTTTTTTTTCCTCAAAAGCTGTTTTTTTTTCAAGAAAAAAAAAGGTACTTCTCATTTTTAGTCCGTTTGGCTGCTTTTAAAAAAGTAGAAGTCACAAAAAAAATTAAAAATCTACTTTTTTCAAAAGCTAAAGATTTTAACTTCTAAAAAAAGTAGAAGTCAAAAGTTAAATATTTTATTTTTTTCAAAAACTAAATATTTTTATAAAAATATAAATAACTTTAACTTTTATAAAAAATACTTTTAAATTAAGGAAGAGATAAAAGTTATTTTTTTAAGAAGTGCAAACAAAAAGACAGGAAAGCTACGTCGGCAATAAGGGATTCACGAGGATATTTATTATAGTAAGATCTCAAATAATTGACATATATACTTAATTAGGGAGCAGACTATTATGTGATGATCCAATAATTTAATTATTTGTTGGGTATAGTGGGTAAGCTATTTTCTATTTAAGGCCCAACAAGGTAGCATACTCTTCTCATCTCTCATCCTTCGTTTATTACACTTCTCGCTTCTATTACTTATTTCTTCCTTGTCATGGCACTAACCGGTAAACTTAGTATTGAACTTGGTGTCCATGCATCCGCTGATAAGTTCTTCAATCTCTTCGCAAAGCAACTCCACCATATTCAAAACCTCTGTGATAGAGTTCATGGAACCAAGCTGCATCAAGGGGACTGGCATAGCGTTGGCTCGGAAAAGCATTGGACTTATACCATAGGTAAATACTTTTGTATTTAAATTATGAGTTTTTGTTTTCTGTATCAATTTAAGATAAAATTATCTCTAGCTATCCCAAAATTTATCATTTTGGAATTGGAGAAATTAATGTAGAATATTTGGTTAAATTCATATAATAAAAAATAATTTTTTTTATAATATCTTTCGTTAATTCACTCAATCTCCAAAGTGACGTAGTTTTGAAGTTGTTGGTGATAGGAAAATAATAAACCCTTCAATTATATTAGGTAGAAAATTGGGTTAATTAATTATTTTTCTATATTTCTCATACAATGTTTCTTTTATGGGTTTGTTTTTTCTGATGTTACTTTAGATAACTTTATCTAATGTTCATCAAAACGACGTCGTTCATTTAACTTTTTCTGATTTTACTTTAGATAACTTTATCTAATGTTCATCATGGTATTTTTGCAATTTTAGTTTATTTTAGAGTTATAATAGTCTTTATCACTCTAATTTTTTAATTTTTAACCCAAAACGACATCGTTTCAATGAACATTAGATAAAATTATCTAAAGTAACATCAGAAACTTTTTTCCCTTCTTTTATTGATCTTAATTATATGGCTTGTGAAAAATAGATGGCAAGGTGACAACATGTAAGGAGAATATTGAATCCATTGACGAAAGGAACAAAACAATCACATACATCCTCTTCGATGGAGAAATCGATCAGAACTATAAGATCTTTAGGCTCATCTTGCAAGTTATTGCTAGGAATGATGGCGGTGCTATTGTTAAATGGACTATTGAATATGAGAAGACCAATGAGGATGTTGACCCTCCATTTGGCTACATGGAGTATTTCACCAAAGTTACCAAAGATGTTGATGCTAATCTTCTCAAGGCATAGCTCCAAAAGTTATGAAAAAAAATATCAAATCAGAAATAATGGGTTTGGCTTGGGGATAAGTGCTTATCTAAATAATCAGTGTGAAGTTTGACATGAAAATTAAGGATGTTTTCTTTTTATGTTGATCTTTTGTTTGCATGGAATAAAATTGAATATGAATGCCATTATGTCTTGAAGAGTGTGTTATATTATATGTTCAAAAGTTATTTAATTTAAATAAAGGGTTTTATAATTCTCGTGTTACGTGACAATTAAAATTTTTCTATACACCCTTCGATTTTTGTGCTGATATAGATCCCACACATGACTTTTTCTAATATATGAGTCTCACATACTTTTTATCTCTATGACATAAGAATTCTCTTTTCATGTAACATGAGAATTATAAAGCCCTTAAATAAATGTACATTCGTGCCTTATATTACTATGACTATTATTAGATTTTGTCCAATCCTTATTGTTGTTTCTGAATTGTTTAAAAAAATTTGAAACTTCTATTATTTTAAGTCTAGATAGGCCAAATGTTCACCAATTGAGGGACCGAAGCATTAACTATAAGTTCAGGATACTTATGTCTAATTTCCGATTGATCATGAATTTAATAAAGATTAATACAATAAAATAATGGGACTAACTGTTTAAATGGTTGAGTAAGTAAATAAAATTAGGGACCAATGATGTTTCTACTCTTGGAGTTCGGAAACACGAATTTTAGTGACCATCTAGAATGAAAGTAAACTGGCCTTTGAAGGCCGATGCATGTAAGGTGTAAAACAAAAATTTTATTGCGGAACATACATGCACACATAGGTTCATGCTTTAAGACAACATGATATTACCTTGTTTTTAGCCTGATCAGTCAGGGAGATCAGATGTCAGGTTTGAAGGGTTCAAACCCTCTAATGGTGATCCACACCACCGTTCATCTATGATGCAAGAACCCTTTCTTGAAAGCCACCAGATGAACACCACAGTGAGGCTTGCTATGCGCACAAGTGGTGAAGGTGGAGGCTAGGTATTCTGTTTGGAAAGGTGTAGTGAACTACCCTACAGAATGGTGCATAGATGGAGGAGAGTTGGCTAGGTTTTCTCAAAATCCTAAGGTGAGGAACAAGTGTTATGCGCACACTTGGAGAGGAGGAGATATTTAAATCATTCAAAATGAAAACCAACTTTCAAACGACTTTGAAGTTTGCGCATGGAACAGTGAGGATAAGGTGGAGCTGTTGCAAAACCAATTTTGCCAACAACCTCCAATCTTATCCACATGAAATTAAGTTCAAAATAATTTAAACTTAAATTCATAAACTATCATGTAGTATATTTTTCATGCGCATAATTCAGCCCTAGAAGGGGTCCAAATATATTGAGTAGTTGCATTCAAAATTTGAAGCAACTCACCCACTGATTCCCTCAACCACCAAATCTGAATGGAGCTTTGTTTTAAGTGATAAGATGACATCCTTATCACTTAAACTTGCGCACCAAACAGCCCAAGGAAGTGCTCCAAAGATGCTTCTTGATCCAAGGAATATGCTCCAATAAGATCCTGTCTTATCCTTTTGTTATGAAACAACTTTTCAAAGCCAATTCAAATTCGAATTCAAACACTTGAATTCAAATGTTCAAACATTCAAATTCAAAATTCAAAATTCAAAATTTCAAATTTCCAATTCAAGATTCGAATTTCAAAATTCAAATTCCAAATTCAAATTTCAAAATTCAAATTTCAAATTTCAAATTTCAAATTCAAAATTCGAATTTCGAAATTCAAATTTCAAATTCAAATTTAAAAATTCAAATTTCAAATTCAAAATTCGAAATTCAAATATTTGATTATTAATTTAACTAATTAAATTAATTAGTAATGGCTTGGACTATCCAAGCCCATTACTAAGCTCCATGCACCACCCACCCATTTAGGTGGGCTTCCAAACAGCTTCTTGGGCTAACAACCATTATTAGGCCCAATACATTTAAAGCTAGTCCATCATGACTACAAGGTGTTAGTGTGTGACCCATTAGGTCCAACTTAGCTTCTGACATAACTGGGCTTGGGCCCAACAAGCCCACAACCCAATTAATGACAACACAGAGCACTAACAATGCTTTGTTGCCCCAGAACTAGTCAGATTAATGACTTGATCATCCTATTGCACATATTTGGTTACCGTATGTATTTCCCTTCGTCTCGGTTATCTTCCCATTAACCTAGGGTAAGGAAATGTATCAACCCCTGCGGTTTAGGGTAAGCTTTATTCGAAATAGGGAATCTTCAATTTACTGACTCTAAAGGCAGATCATCTCATGATCTCTTTTACTATGCATAGATTCCCGAGTCCCTGTAAATGTCATCCCGATTTCTCCGGTTTACAGATAACCTAATCTCTCACAGAGATTTGACGAATTCCTTCAGCTTATTACCCTAGCCCTGTGCCCTTTAAGGACACGCCCAACAATATACCTATGAGTCTCCATGTTTCAGGCAGACGAGGCATACAATCAAAACATGCCTTCAAGAACACAGTCTAGGTAATAACTTCTGGTCTAAGGAAAGACATACCCAAACATAAAGAGATTACTCTAATGACACTATCTGTGAGTGACATGAATCGGCAAGTGTACTGAATCGCGCAAGTAATAAAATGATAAGTAAAGTTCGTATCCACAGAGAGTGTGTCTAAATCAATTAAACTATTCTTTTTAAGATTAAATATTCCAAGAGGTTTTTGACACGAATGTCAGGATTGTGTGGGAATTTGATTTGTAAAATAAAAGACGTGTTTTTGTTCTTTTCGAATATTTAAGAATCCAACAAAACAAGGGTTTGAAATTTATGAGAAAAAACGCTGTAGTTAGAGAACACTCACCGATGATCCCCACCTTTTACTCTGGATTAAGTTAAATATTAATATATATATCGTGAAATTAGATAATTATCAGATAAAAGTATCAGTAGTTAATTCTCAATCCCTTGAAGAATTAACCCTTTAATCTCATATAGAACCCTAATTCCTTGAGGTGCCCTATATGAGATCAAGCATAAAGATCGATAATTAAAACATCTACAATATGAATCATGTCTATCCCTAGATCATGTTCATACCGTCGTTCTATTCCCTTTCTGGATTAAAGACCGCAGATCCCTCTTGTTGGCCCTAATCCTCAGATTTATTATCAATTACTAGATTGATCGCATCTAATAACAATAATAACAATACGATCAGAATAGAAAAAAATTCAAAAGATAAATATATCAATAAAAACTCAATCCATTGTATCAGGGGTTCACAAGGGTTCGTGACCCTAACCACAACAAAAAGGTTCTAGCCAACCATTATCATGGCTAAAATCCAATATTCAAATAAAAACATCCAACTACAAGAACTACAGAAAGGTAGAAGAAGAGATCCCTCTCCCAATCTCCAGAGCTTCCGCCTCCGAATGACCTAGAAATTGTCCAGAATGAAAAGTGTGTCTTTAGGGTTGCCTTGTGCCCTTTTTATACACCTCAGAATTCTCCTTTCCTCGCAACTGACAGCTGTCCATTTTCAACCTTACGCTTGGAGCGCAGGATCTACGCTCCAAGCGTGGGGCTTCTGCCTGTTTTCTCCTTGTCTACGCTTCAAGCGTAGGGTTCTACGCTTGAAGCGTAGACTTACTGTCTTGGGTCTTTTCCTACGCTTCAAGCGTTGAATTGAACGCTTGAAGCGTGGAGCTTCTGTTTGATTTTCTTCCTGCTCCTTTATTTGACCTTCTGACGAAACGTATAACGGAAACCTTACAATTTATTACATAAACGTTATAACGGAAATATTAAAGTATGAATTTATTACAGAAACGTTTAACGGAAAGATTTAATTAAAATAAAATTGAATTCAAATTTCGAATTTAAAATCTGAATTCAACAGTTGTGCGATCCTCTGATGCTGCAATCGCCATTCCCACGCTCGTAGCGTGGGCCTTTAGTTTCACTTTGTCCTTTTCAGCTCTAATTTGTGCATTTCTCCTATGAAATCAACATAAAATCAGTATATAACTTCAGATTAAGATATTTGACAAATTAACAGTGATTTTGCCCTTTTCTTGCATCAGATTAAGTAACATTCTTCCTCTTTTTATCTTACAATTCCTTATATGCTGATCGCATATCAAATAATTCCCAGATTTAAACGTTGCTGTCCCCAGCAATGTAAAAGACTCAGTCTAGGACATATTTAATTAATCCAACATAACATTCCAGAGACACTCTCAGGCACAATATGCCATGCATGCCTGACTTAACATCATAAACTCCCAATAATGTCATCAGCTTCTTAGAGATACAAGTCTACATTGGTTACCCCTCACACAGATAAATAATATTCACTCAACACTCAGTGTTTAAGGGTATAATGAGCACTCAATCACTCAAAGCTATAACACTACCATAGGCTTGATCATATTCTAAAAAAAATTCTTAAAAATGAAGAATCACACACATGCATTAATTGATCAAAAGGACTTCACAGGTTGTAACTTGGCCGGGGTAATAGGGTAGGAATATATGGATAGTAGCTCAAACAACAATGAGATTGAAAACTGATATTATTTCACTTTAACACATTCAATTCAATGATTTTTGCTCCACTAACATCCCCACAGAATTTCGGGAATTAATTCCTTCCAGCCCACCTTTTACTCTTTTCCTTTTTTTTATAAGGGCATAGATGATTTTTTTTTTCACTTGACCTTTGTGGAGCTTACCTCAATTTCTTTATTTTATTTTCAACACATTCAATGATTCAATCTTAATCAAGGTACGTCACGAAAAATGGATATAGGCTAAGCCATCAATCAGGCCACAGGTCATTTATCAAGAATTAAGTTCAGGCTCAAAGGGCTAGCAAGGGGAAAATCTCATACAGGTGAGTTATTTTGGCCAATAGCAATTAAGAACAAAATGCCATCATATCAATCAATGCATGCATAATAGAGAAACAAATCAAGTTTAAGAGTATTACAACAGTGAGACCTCTCAACAAAAATTTCAGTGTTTAGGTTCAAAACCTCACAGCTATGGTATCAATGCAGACTCAAGAAAATTGACCTCAACATTATCAGAATTTCACAATAATAAATCAGACAAACGAGCAATCATGCAATCTAATTATACCTATGCAATGTTATGTCAGAAAGTCATACAATATATTCCAAGATTTTAATCATGTACATTAACAAGATGAGCACATTTAAACCTGGGATTTGTTCAAAACACACATTTTTTTATATTTTTTTAATGGCACACCAAATAACTATAAAAAAATAACTAAGAAAATGAAAAAGTTAGGATATCTCCCCTGATAGAAGAATTGCAGTTCTAAGGCGCAAGCCCACCATTCCCAGATTTAGAGCATTGTTGTCCTCAGTAATAATTAAACCACAAGAAGGAAAACCTGCACAATGGAACAAGCAGTGGCATATAGAAGAGACTATAATCGCACATTAAAACATCAGAGAAAAATATACTTAAAATACAAAACAGAAAAATAAACTAATGTACAAAATCTCCGTCAGCATGGAGATCCTAAAGCAGTCTCCAGCATCCCACTCAGCAGCGTGGATACTCAGCAAATGGAGGATCTGGTGGTATTGGCTGCCTTGGTGTTTGGAGCCACCATTCCCATCCCAAACCATGGAGCCATGTTAGAAACTCTTTGAAGCTTTGATTCTTCTGAGAGATAGAATCTCTATGTCTCTTGTCAAACTTTAGCTTCCGGTGCTCCTATTTCTTTTGATCACCTCCTTTCTCACTACCTTCTTCATTGTAGGATAACTCCTCCCTTGGGGTTTCTTCTCATGTTTGCCATCATCCTCATTTAGAATTTTATTGGTATGAGCAGAGGGATCTTTGTCTTTCAATTCAGTCTTTTCTTCCTTCAGTGCTTCAGTCACTACCTTGTTACACAAGAAGATATCTCTTAAAGTTTTATCCTTCAACTCCACCTTCGTGGCACCATTTTCATCATCTGCTTTTCTAGAAACTTCAACCGCTACACTTTGCTTTTCCTTTAAGATTTCCAGACTAAAACAATCATCTTTGTCTGTTTTATTGCATCAAAGACATTGATGATAACGTGTCTCATCATTCATCCTTAGTTCAAGCTTCCCGTTTTCAACATCAATCATTGCACGGGCTGTGGCTAGGAAAGGTCTACCCAATATGAGAGGCATTTCATTTTCCACTTCCATATCAAGCACAATAAAATCAGCCGGAAAGATGAACTTGTCAATTTTTACAAGGACATCTTCGACTATACCACTTGGCTTCCTTAAGGATCTATCAGCAAGCTGAAGAGAAACCAAAGTAGGCTTCAATTAAGTAATCCCTAAGGCTTTACAGACAGATAAGGGCATCAGATTAATGCTCGCCCCCAAATCACACAAAGCTTTGCCAATCTTTGTATCTCCAATTTCAATTTCAATGTTGAAGCTTCCAGGATCACAAAGTTTAGGAGGAAACTTCCTAGTGATAATAGCACTGCACTTCTCAGTAAGTGCAACTGTCTGACATTCTTGTAGTTTATTCTTCCTGGAGAGGAGATCTTTCATGAATTTTGCATAATTTGGCATATTAGCCAATGCTTCAGCAAACGGAATGTTCACATGCAACTTCTTGAAAATCTCAAGAAATCTGTCATAGCTTTTTGCTTTCAATTCTGGCTTCAACCTTCCAGGATAAGGTGCCATGTTCATAAGGTACTCTTCACTAAGTTCAAGTTTTTCTTTCGGAAGAGTAGATTGCTCCTTCACATTATCAGCCGGTATCAATATTTCAGGAGACTTTTCAGTTTCTTTTTCAGACTTCTCCTCCTGTTCAACCTTCTCTTCCTCTTCTATAGGTTTTGGTGGGGATGCCACCACTTTACCGCTTCTAGTTATAATTGCCATACAATTATCCTTGGGATTGGTAGTAGTATTGCCAGGAAAGGTACCTGGAGCTCTATCAGATAGCTGTTGGGCAAGTTGACCAACC